>JAJOOS010024734.1:0-30811 GCA_029582725.1 Solanum chiquidenum
TTTAGTTTTACATTGGTTTAGACAATTAAATACATAATCTAATTTTAATTTTCCTTAAATATTTAGTAATGTAACTAATACTTATTAAACTTATTTTAACATGATTTAGTACTTTTAAATTATGATCATTTTCATTATGACTTTGCAATATTTATTTTATATGATGATTGATCTCATATTTTGTGTTATTTTTTTAAGAAACACCTTAGATAACTGTATTTTGGTTGGACTAAAGAAATATTTGGAGCACAACTTAATTATATGTTTGTATGCAAACTTTACCGAAAAAATCCAAAAATTTAAAAAAATCTGAGGTTTATTAGTTTGGTTTGATTTATAAATTTAAAAATTCGACACAATGGTTTGGTTTGATATTTGAAAAACCCGAACCAACCCGAGGTTGAAAAACCCAAAAAAATCCAAATTTTATTAGTTTGATTTGGTTTATAAATTTAAATTTTTTACACAAATGGTTTGGTTTGATATTTGAAACATCCGAACCAATCCGGTCATGTACACCCCTACACATATGTATCAAGTCAAAACTAGTATTTGACCACAATTTTTTAGAGTAAAATTAAAAAGTTAATCTTTAATTTAAATACATGTTTGACCATAAAATTTGACTTTTTTAAGTTTCTGACTAATTTTAAGACCTTCACTTACAAAATTTAAATTTCTTTTCCAAATAAAAAATATAACTTCTAATTTTAAAAAAAAATTCCAAATGAAATATATTGACCAAACAAAAACAAAATGTTTATCTATGTATTATATTATGCTTAATTTTTAGTTTTATTTTAATTTTTTTGGAAAGAAAAGACAGTTACACATATATAACCCCACCCACACATACTAATTATTCACACTGTCAAACGATAAGTAAAATATAATTATAACAAAAAAAGTATTTTCCTCTTGCTATATATAGTTTTATTCATTTCCTCATTTCGGCTTCTTCACCTCTAAAACTAAAATCTTTTTGTTTCCTCTACAGCTTCCATTCGCCATTGACAAAAAAAAAACCCCAAAACTCTGTTTTCTCTGCTTCAGCTCTGGTTCCTTTTTATCGATCTTCTTCAGGTATGAATTTTCACTATTTATTGTTTTGATTTCCATTTTATAGTTTTTTTGCTTGTTTGTTTTACTTTGATTGCTTTAGGGTTTGGGGTATTTCGGGATTTTAGTTTTTCCGATCCTTATCGGAAATGGTTGTTTTTATTTTTGGCAGTTTGCTTGTGGATCTTATTCAATTGGGTTTAATTCTGAACTGGGTTTTTGATAACTAGTTGAAATATTTTATGTTATTTTTATTGTTGATAGACTTTTTTTAAAAAAAAAATTGGGTTTAATTATGAACTGGGTTTTTGATAACTAATTGATATGTTTTCTGTTTTTTTATTCTGCTCCAGAATTTGTGTTTGGGACTGAGGTGTAGTTGTTGTTGTTGTTGATTGACTTTAGACTTCAATTCATTTTTTTGGTCAGTCATTAATTGTTTTTAGGAAGTTTGGTGTAATTGGGGTTTATTAGGATTTATCTTAATGTGGATTTTTTGGGAAGAGTTTGAATAATGTTTTATCTTATGAAAAGTTATGATTTTTGTTGCTACAATGAAAACAACTATGTTGGAATTGGATTCTAGTTAAGTCGGTTCGGTGATCCCCATTATCTATTTAAATCATTTTGCCTTTTATTGATGAATTCACACTGTGTACTAAATCTGCCGGCTGAGAAGGTTGGAATTTTTGCCAATGTACTATGCGTTGATCTGAGGATTTTTTAGTGTTGCATGCTTCTAGCTTCTGAATATTTTCTGTTAAAAGGTGTAATCTGTTTGGTTCAGGTGAAGTTGCAGGAGCTGTGGGACGAGAAATGGCTTCAAGTGCTTATGAGGAGGCAGGGACAGCAAGGTCTTCGGAGGGAGTGTCAAGTGGGCAGCAGCAATGCCAAAATAGTGAAGCATTGGCTGAATGGAGGTCATCTGAGCAGGTAGAAAATGGAACTCCATCAACTTCGCCTCCTTACTGGGATTGTGATGACGATGACGATGTTGGTATGGTGCTTGCTATCTCCAAGTCTTTACCAATTCATTCAAATTTATGTGTTTGATAATCAAGGAGTCATGTACATTAATCAATATGATGTTTGTTTGCTCTCGTTCTCTCTTACACTCACACACATCTACATTTTCTTCTGAGGAAAGTAGATTATCAGTGACTGACCTGGATACATACATAAATTTTTCCTTGTGAGCAAGATCGGAAGTGTCTTATCTGGCTATGGATCTAATGATGTGCTAGACCAGGTTTAAGATTTTTGTACTCAGCCTCAGTTTGAAGTGTGTAGTCTTTGGATTTGTGGTATTAGAAGAATAGCCATTTGATATTTACTTGCCACACTCCCAAAAGGATGTTCAGAACCCTCACCTATCATTAGCTGTAGTTGCTTTTACATTTAACTTGTCTCATTTGAATAGAAGTCGATATTCTCCAACTAAGTGATTTAGACTAAAAATTCTTAATAGTTCATTAACAACCACCATGTTTTCAATTCGCTTCCTCTCCTCTTCTACTTCTGGAAGCCCTTCAAAGTTGTCAAGTAGCTGCTAATATTCTCAAACCTTCTTTTGCTGTCCCTTTTCTAATCCCTGATTCAAAGGTGGATAGTATTACTAGATTTCCATATACAAGGTCTTTGATTTGGTAATAATTTTTTTGATAACTGTGTTGTCTGGTCCAACTTGTGCGCACGTAGACTAATTCCACAGTATACCTGCCACCTTCCACCAACAATAGGTATAAGGTAACTTTGTTCACCAAGGTTAGGAAAGATGGAAAGAAATCACCTAATGTTTTTGTTTTCTTCTTCTTATAATTGAGAATACTGTTTTTGCTATCTTACATATTAGTGTTGATGCTAGGTGCATTGTAGAATGTTTATTGTAAGTGTCAACATTGACTCACACACACCAGCGTCACCGGGTAAATTAGGAGAAGGGGAACTTCTTCTAAGGCACAAGAACAATAATAAGAATTGCTTAAATAGTGTAGTTGCCATAAGGCCTTTTCCTTTTGGGTATACCGCTCTATGCTCAGAGCTAATTTCATGAGATACAAGCATACTCTGGCTTGAAAGCTACTTTTTTTTAACAATGCTCCACATTCATTCTGTTGTTTTACCCTTTCTTCATTTTTTTAGTTTGTACAACTTATAGCTGTATGAAAATGAGACAACTTTTTGGTGCTAGTTACAGTCATATGGCTGACATAAAGGTCTTAGCAATACCTTGTGCGGGGAGATTGGAGTTGTATTTGTTTCATAATTTTGGCTGTTTTATTAGTTCTCTTAAAAAAGTTATTGCAATTAAGTTGTGTCTTTTACTTGGAGGTTATCATAGTGACTGCAACCTTTTTCTTTTCTAAATTAACGTAAAAGATACCATACTGCCTACTTTTCACTTGTCCATCTACATGAATTTTATAACAAATAGAGACAAAAAAATTAGAGGATTTAACCGCAATTGATTTAAATTGCAAAATAATGTGTCTTTTTTCCTATTGGGTAAAGACACAATCCTTGAGGTACAGTTGAGAATTTTCTTATTCAGTTGCACCATTTGTTTTTTAATTCAGTTATCCTCTTTTGTTGTCTTTAGGCCCTAAACCTTCTGAGCTATATGGGAAATATACATGGAAGATCGATAAGTTTTCACAAATTAACAAGAGAGAACTTCGGAGTAATACATTTGATGTTGGCGGCTACAAATGGTATGGTGTTTCGGTGAAGAATTATTTTATGAACATACTTATTTGGATAGCCTCAGTTAACCTCTTCTGTAAGCTCATTTTTGTAACTGCATTTAGAATCTTATGTAAAAGAAGTCTTCCATGTGCACTCTATATTATTAGTTAAGTACTTGAATAGATTAAGAAAGACTTTTGAGAACGAGAACTGACGAAAATAATGATTTGTGGATTGCCCGAGTGGTTTGACACATGGCAGTTGATATTACATCTTATATTTACTAGAATCGCTATGAATCTTATTATTTGCAATAACTCTTAACTCCTATTATCTTTTCCTTCTCTACATGAAGTATTTCTTATTTCCAATCCTATATTAGCTTTTGTTACTCCCTCTATTTCCATTTCAATTTATGTGAACCTATTTCCTTTTTAGTCCATTTAAAAAGAACGACACCTTTCTGATGTTGGAATTAATTTAATTTGAATTTCCCAATTTACCCTTAGTGAGCAGCTTTTATAGCCACACAAATATTATAACATGTTTAGAAACCACAAGTTTCAAAAATTCTATAGCGACACAAATGTTTTGGCACGTTTAAGAGTCGTTCCTTTATTTCTTAAACTTGTGTCCAGTCAAATATGTTCATATAAATTGAAAAAAGGTACCATCATTTATCAGGCTACAGGGTAATCGTCTTTCTTCCAGTGCTACATTAGCTGCCGATACCATTTCCACCACTTCTTCTCGCGCTGGGGCGTGTGCTCTAAATGAACCAAGCTTGTAATAAATATACTGACTTTTGAGATCTTCTAGGACGTTCCATAAGGATATCTTGCTGTTTGTTCGTATGAACTAAAAATTGAGTGACAATTTCCTCGGAGAGAACCTTGAGATGGTAGACCATTGATAGTTAGAGGAAATGGAATGTGATTGACTTGAGAATAAACTATTAGAAAAACTTGTTTCTTGAGAATTGACTAAGAAAGTGACTTTTGAATTTCTCAGAGTGGTTACATAAAGAACAATTACATTTTTCTGGTAAGGTGTTATCTGGGACAGTTTCCAGAATGCGGGTATCAACTATTACACTGGGTACTTGCTACCTCCCACCAAGGCTACAAAAAGGGGGAGAAATCACCTAACCTTTTTTTGTCTCCATAGGGACTTGAACCCTAGGTTCCATTCACTGGTTTAGTGACCTCTAGGCCACACTGTTGGATACAATAACTATATCTTATATTTTCAACGACGACAAATTGTCTTATTCTAGATGCTATGCTAAAAACCTAAGTTGCTCGGACTCGGGTGTCCGACACGGGTGCAGATCCACATGTCAGGTTCTTCATGATCTAATTTTTAAGATACATGGATATGAATCTAGATACGGATAGGGGTGCGTGGACTCCGCAATTTTTATTATAATTACATAATTATAATGTTTCTCATTTATGAACTCTAATTAATATGTTATGTTTATCTCATTTTATCCAAAAAATATATATAATGAGTTTGTCCTTAATATAATAAACAATAAAGATGGCAGCTAATAAAGGACTTAAGGTCAATTAAAATAGGTAATATATTAGTCTTGGGGTCTTAGTCGTCTTCTTCATCTTTGTTCCTCTGCTTTGTTTTCTCTCCTCCGTCTTCTTCCCCAACAAGTTTCCATATCTTTGTTTTCCCAATACAATAAAACTCACACCACACAAAGTCTAATAGTCCACCAAGGCATCACCAATTCTAGGCTTCTCTGTTCCAAAATAGAAATCGTAGAGCTCTTAAATTTCAGAAACCTGCAACAGCCAACATGAACAAGAAGATTTACCAAGAAAAAAGCTTCAAAGGAGACAAAAGGACTAGTATAAATTACTATATAGCAGCAGAATTGAAGGTATTTTGTTTCCGATCTACTCAAATCTTTACTTTGAGATATCCAAATCTCACTTTTTTCTCCAAATTGTTGGTCAACGCACCCAATCTCGTTTGACCCGATCCTACACAGATCCCACACCCTTACCCGTGTCAGTGTTGTGTCGACACGTTTGCCGCACCAAAATTGCCGAGTCTGAGCATCTTAGCTAAAAACTATTTTTACTTTCTATGTATATTAAACTTTTCTTATTATTGATGCTGCATTGACTCTTATTTCCAGTTCCTCATTAATTGCTATTATTTTTTTTTTTGAAACTGAATTTTTTTTTTTGAAACTGATTGCTATTATCATTTTCAAGATATTATATATGAGTAGGATGAAAATTAGTAAAATTGGAGAAGTGAGTTATTTTCGTGGTTTGGTTAGATAAAAAAAGACTAGGTAAATGAAGCCTCTCCTTGTTATCTTTCTTCAACCCTTGAGAAAATTGAATGAAAACCACTATATTTTTCTTAGTACGTGTTAAACAACAAGGTAAACCCTTTTTACTTTCCTCTAGAAGTGAATGATCAATAGGTCACCAAAGGAAAGTAATGATCAACTCCCATTCCTGTTTCCTTCCTCTTTTCCATCGTTGAACCAAATAAATTTAGCTTAGTTTCAGGCAGATGGGTGGCTGGCACAGTAGTTATATTCTTGTTATATTGATCTGGAGGTTGGTGATGGTAATTGTAAAATTGGAGTTTGGGTTATCATATTTGCCTCTCTCATCATAATAGTGGAAGTTACTTGGGGAAATGCAATAAAAGCAGTATCTGTTGTATCATCATATGATTGAATGGAAATTATCAGCTCATGAATTAAGTGTGACTGACAAATTTTCCTCCAACTGTTGTGGCAGGTACATTTTGATATACCCTCAGGGATGTGATGTTTGCAACCATCTCTCATTGTTTCTTTGTGTGGCTAATCATGACAAGCTCCTTCCAGGTGCGATAATGTTGTGATAGTTCAAATAGTCAATTTTTTTTTGTGATAGTTCATTACTAACTATCTAGAAAGTGATGTGTTAGCTATGGTTATGATGTTTCATTCTCTATTTTGATAAGAACAGGTTGGAGTCATTTTGCTCAATTCACTATTGCTGTGGTGAACAAAGACCCAAAGAAGTCCAAGTATTCAGGTTGGTTTATTGGGTGCGTTCTTTGCAATTGAATTTTTGGTTCCATTTGTGCTCACATTAATATACAGTTGCAAATTTTCTGCAGATACATTACATCGTTTCTGGAAGAAAGAGCATGATTGGGGGTGGAAAAAGTTTATGGAGCTGTCGAAAGTTTTAGATGGTTTTGTCGATGCTGATACACTCATAATAAAGGCTCAAGTTCAAGTAATCAGGTCTTTTACAAGTCCTTCCTATTTGACACCTTTTAGATTAATGTTTGTTTCTCTTCTACATTACATGAACAAACGAGGCCTTCTAATTTTAGATATTTATTATTAGGTTCCCTTTAATGCAGCTCACTGTTTTACCCTTAAATTGCATCTTGAGCCATGGAAAAGATAGCCCTTCTTCTTTAATTGTAATGTGATTATTAATTCATTGGTCATGCTTTCATCCATCATCTTCCAAATGTATTTACCTTTTGTTACCTTAAGAGGTTTAGCAGATGCACTATTGGTGTACTTCTTCCACCTTGTGAAATTGTCAAAGTGATCCTTGATGTATACTTTGTGAATGGGGTGTAAAAGGTACAGTTTGAGTAATAAAAGAAGTTGCAAATTGGTCGATCTCAAGCATAGATTTGAACATGCCATAGGTATGACATGACCTGAGGACATACTGACATGAAGTATGAACATCATTGAATTGGGTTTCCAAGATTTCTATTTTTCTTAGTTTTACACGGAGATTAATCTCAAGTAAAACTTATACTCACGGTGTATGCGTTACAAACCTTGTTCATGCGATAGATCTATCTGTTTTTCCCCTCCATATGTTTCATGCTCGTGTTTCTTTATCCTTGTAATACTGTACTATTATAATTTGACCTTGAATATCATGGACATGATTGAAGTATGCACTTGCTACATATTGTGATGTTTGAACCAATCAGCAATTTAGACCATTATAGACCAAGCCAACTAGATCACAAAATTGGAAGGCTCCATTTGTTTTACATAAATCTTCAAACTACGTTTTAGATCAGCTTGAGGATGCATTGCAGTTCTTTTCTGAATCTTTCTTTCTGAGAATTAGAATACTGTCTTTTATACTATTTCGTAGTGAGTTGCTCTTAAGCAGGGCCATTCATGCTTAAATGGGTCTCAAAACAGTGATTGTTTGATTATACTGCTATAATCCTTGTGATGCTGAACTGCTACAATCGTCTGTAGGGAGAAAGCAGACCGTCCCTTCCGTTGCCTTGACCGTCAATATCGAAGGGAGCTTGTTAGGGTATATTTGAGTAATGTGGAACAAATCTGTCGCCGTTTCGTGGAAGAGCGACGAGTAAAGCTTGGGAAGTTGATAGAGGATAGAGCGCGATGGTCGAGGTAGGGGTGTCAATTTTCTTAAACTATTGACAATGTTTAACAGGCTTTTAGTTTCTATAGACCTCTAGCTTCTATTTTGGTTTGTGCTCCCTGCTGTATCTAGTCTAGCTGGGTTGTTTGTGTCCAATAACTCACGGTTAATGTTTTTATGTCGAATAAACCGGATTCCTCCTCATCTCCTTGAGAGAAATGCTTATGATTTTGACGTCAGTCTTCCATTGATCATGTTTCTCAGCATTTTCACCTAAACTTGGTGACTACTTGTAATGAAATTTCAGCTTCTGTGCTTTTTGGCTGGGGATGGACCAAAATTCTAGGCGCCGCATGTCCAAGGAGAAATCAGATTCAATTTTAAAAGTGGTTGTCAAGAACTTTTTCATAGAGAAAGAGGTTACTTCTACTCTTGTCATGGACTCCTTGTACAGCGGGCTTAGGTCCCTTGAAGGCCAGACAGTGGGCAAGAAAAGTAAGGCAAAAAATTCGGATGCAGAGGAACAACTGGTTCCTATTGTCCGTTTGGAGAAAAACATGTTTGTTTTGGTGGATGATGTCTTGTTATTGCTTGAGAGTGCTGCATTGGAGCCATTGCCTCCAAAGGATGAGAAAGGCCCTCAAAACCGGACAAAGGTGAGTGACAGAATGCCATTGTTAAAATTATAAGCCAAATATATTCCATGGTGATAGTAGCTAAAATAGGTTCCTCTTTGCTATATAAAGCTAAAAAAAGATATTCAGAAATACATGTGTAACAATTTTTCTTCTAAAAAATAAGGATATTAACAATTGATAAGAATGTTAACCCAACAATTCACTGGAGGTTTACATTTATATATAAGAAGAAGATGTCGCTTTTAATGTCCATTGCTATCATACTGATTATATTAATCTCTTGCGGTAGATGATTAAGATTTTCTTATTTCTTGTTTGTCATTGGTTTTATTTGTTTGTTTGCTTATTTTGTTTATTTTCTGACATAACTGGTCCTTTGATTTAGGAGTCCGGCAAATGTCAAAAGTATGCTTACTATGTTGATGTCAGCTGGAATACATTTCCATGTTTAGAAATTTCATACTTGAAAAGAATTTTGTGGCGTTGTGCAAGTGGAGAATAGAACTGTACGTCAAACAGTTGTGTACTAAAAGCCGTTTAACTTAGAATCATCTTTGCTCCTGATACTGCCCCCCTCCCCCTAACACACACACACAAAAGAACTCAGATCCCCAATACACCAACAATGTTTTTAGGTGGGTGGGTGGATATGACAGATATTTTGTTCTTTTATATGACAAGTCCCTTTTTGTAATCAGATCTTGTGAGCTATTTGTGAACTTTCGTGGCTTGTGCTCTGCATACTTGCAGTTTATCTTTCTTTTTAGCAGGTAACATGTATCCATACTGCAGAGGCATTTGCTTACTGTACCATTGCCTTTTGTTTCAGGATGGCACTTCTGGAGATGAGTTTAACAAAGACTCAATTGAGCGTGATGAGAGGCGTTTAACCGAATTAGGTCGTCGAACCATTGAGATATTTGTCCTTGCACAGATTTTCAGGTAAACTCTTTTAATCAATTATTTGCATATTTTGACACTTAATTGTGAGACAATGTTTAAGAAAAGGTCAGGAACATAAGTTGCTCTTTGACCTTGCTATTAAAATGGTTAGAACTTGGAGATTCTGTTACTTTTTAGTTCTTGTGTTTTTGGATGGATGCCTTTGCATGTTTTGGGGGTCTGACCCCATGTTCATGATCTAGCTTGATTTTTTTTTCAAGTCTATGTTGGTCTACTTCTTTCTTGATTCCTATTTCTCTAGACTTGAGATGTACTGAGGATTTCTCTCGGTTCTATTTTGCAAATTATATATTTAATCGGAATATAGTATATTTTGCTGCGTTCTCTATGATATCTAGAGCCGTCAATATGGGCTAGGCCCGTTGGACCGGCCTGGCCTAACCCGTGATTTGATAGGACTGGGCTATGATTTTTGGAGCCCATTTAAGAAAAGGGCTTTTTAGCCCGGCCTGAATAAGCCTGTCGATTTGTGGAACTTGAGAAATATGGATAGGGCCAGCCCGTGGGACAAATAAAAATTAATTCAAAAATAAAAATAAAATAGAGTATTAAAAATAATAGGAGTCTACATTCAAAATCTGTTTAAAGTTTGAAATATTACAATTTAAATACAAATTATGTTTATAAAATATGTACTACATAAAATAAAGTTCCTAAAATTTCTAGGGAATCACTACATAGGCCATAGCCTATGAAATATTATCATAGTTTTTGTGTTTTATTATGATCATTGGAAAACAATTAGGTTAATATTTCTATTTAGCTATTTATGTTTTTACTTGAAATCAAACTTAATAAATATTAAATAGATAATCTTATTTGTGTATTTGATTAACAAGTAGTAACACTAGTCGATATTTATGATAATATTTTTAAATTATAATTTAATTTAAAAAATTATCAAAAATATACTTTTAAGAAAAGAGGGTTGGCCCGGCAAAGCCCGTAGCCCATGCACTTATGGGCTGGGCCGATCATTTTCTGGCCCACATAAAAAATGGGCTAGCCCGGCTTGGTCCGTCAAATTGCAAAGCCTGTATGAATTAGCCCGGATGGGGTGGGCTAGCCCATATTGACAGCTCTAGTGATATCTCATGTACAACTTATGTATGGTTTGACCCAGGGTCGGATAAGGCATGTTTCCAGCAAATCAAAGTATCTTTTCCTTTCGTCGTTCAATTTCAGATTTGCTCCAAACTAATCCAGACATTAGTAGTGAGCCTTCATACAATTATCATGATACTTTGACCAAAGGAGGTCCAAGAATAGACTTCTCTTGAATCCCCTTTCTTAGAGCCTAAAGGTTTTACATGTTATATACATGCTGATGTTAACTGATTGGTAGGTTATGAAGGAAACAAACGTTTGAAGCTTCATTTCTATATCAGATCAGGTAAAGGGGAAGCTCATATTATGTGACTAGTTGCTCAAATATTCATACAAACTGGCTTATGCATGTCTTTAATGTACTCGATTTAATATCTTACTTATTAATTCTTTCTGTGCTGGACAATTAGTTATACTAACATAAATAGTTAAACAGTTGCAGCAGTAACTGCATTTTCCTAATTGCAAGGGGCTATAGTCTCCAGCTTCTTAATTAGCAGCAGTTTGTTATCCTTGCAGCTGTTAATTGTTAACAATAACCTTTTCATTTATCTTCTGTAGTAAAATAGAGGTTGCATATCAGGAGGCTGTTGCTTTAAAGAGGCAAGAAGAGCTCATCCGTGAAGAGGAAGCTGCTTGGCTGGCTGAAACTGAGCAGAAAGCTAAACGAGCATCTGGAAAGGAAAAGAAGTCCAAGAAAAAGCAGGTATTGTGTTTCAAATGATCTATGTACAAATTTTGATTGAAGAGCTCTGATATTGTAGTAACCGTTGTCAAGAATTTATTATCATGGACTAACAATCACTTCGGTGGTCTGTCCAATAGTGGAGGTTTGGGGTTCTTAAGTGGCATCTCCTAGTTGAATAGTGGAACCCTTGGCACTGAGTTGAATTCTGTTTTAAAAGCTATTCATATGTCAGTGATGGGGTTGGCAATTAGCTTATTATTAGTAGTTTGTTTTAGAAACAAGCTATGCAGGGCTGGCAATACAAGGTATTTGTAAATGCAATGGTTATTTTTTATAGAGCGTTTAGTTCTTTGATATAACAATGATATATATAGGTTAGAATTTGAAAGATGGGTTTCTTTTGTAAATATACAATTGAATGAGTTTTGAACTGTTGATGGGTTTGATGAAACTAGAAAGGTATTTTATCTTTTGGCATTTAATTCATGTATTGTTATTCCATGTGATATTGGATATACAATAGTACACCAATTGATGTATTGCATTTTAGCAGGATTAGTTATGCAAGAGTACAAACAAACACTGGATAACACAATACTAAATTTTGTACCATGATTGTCCGATCTAACACATTAAATCGAATAAGTGCTTAATGTTCTACAACAACAACATACCCAGTGAAATCCCAGTAAGGAGGAAAGTGTTTAATTCTATGTTGGATAAAAAACGAGCTTTGGAATTGAGTTCTTTTTATGTACGTTGTAACAGAAGCATTCATTTTGGATCTGTTTGTCTATGAACCCGAGCATCTACCTTAGGTAATTATTGCTTGGAAACCTCGTCTCGGGCTTCCAGTATTTGCTAAAATTTTGTAGTTTTTGGACATACTGCAAATTGCATATAGCGACCTCTTACTGCCTTCACTTTTGTTTTCTTCAGAATTTTTTAAATAGGCTAACAGTTGAACAACAATTAATTGTCAAAGCATGTTGAATGATGAATGCTATGTAGAAGAATCATATTGTTGGTGAAGATCATTTCATTTTATCTCCCAAGTTTTCCTCCGCCTCTCTTTCAACCTAAAAAAACAAACAAGAAAATTAAAAAAGCGAATGAGAGAGGGAGTGACGTAAAACTGTAATCTTTCTCTGCAGAGATGGACGCAAATGTTGTATCCTTTGTGATTTTGTTACATGGAAGCACACAATTGTCAGTTTCCTTTTTTAATGTTCAGAGCAAAATATTTTTTTGCTTTTGCCTAACAAAGAAAGAGAGTAGTTCAGAATGGTGTTATCTATGAAGTAGGATCTTTGCTTTTAGGATAAATATATTCATCATGCTTGCTTTGTATGTCAGGCTAAGCAGAAGCGGAATAATCACAAAATAAAGGATAAGGCTATTGATGAAAAATCTGCTGTGGTGGAGCTATATAAGACTGATCTGGATGGACCTATTTGTGATGGAAACGAGTACATGAATGATGAGCCAGAAGCAGTGCTTGGAAAACCAGATGTACTGGAAGCAGTATCGGATGTTTCTGATTCAATAGATTGTGTCCCAGAGGTAATTAATCCCGACTCTGATGACAGAGATGCAAGTCCTGTCAATTGGGGTACTGACAGCTCGGAAGTTCATCCTTCCACTGAAACTAGCTGCAGTGGGTTAAGTGACCTTTCAGCAGTGCAAAATGGGTTAGCAGGAAGGAGAAGTCCTTCTGTAATGGATGATAGTTCATCAACATGTTCCACAGACTCAATTCCTTCAGTGGTTTTGAATGGGCCTTGCAGATGGACATCTTCGAACCATAAAAATCAGAAATCACCAAGCAGGTAACCTCTTTTTTTCTTGTTCTTTGGGGTTGGGTGGGGTGGGGTGGGGTGTATTCTAAATATATTTGAAATTTGGCTGTCTTTAAAATCTTTATGCTTCAACTTTTCAGAGCGAGAAACCAGAGAAACAAGTCAACTTGTAAAGCCGCCGATTGGGCTAGTGAAACACTAAGTCAGCCGTTAGATGCTGTTTCGGATGTAGGGCAGCAAAGTGATATGAGTTGCAGGGCGCCTGCAGCTGAGCCTCAGTCTTCTGTGCTTTTGTCGAGTGAGCAGCGAGACACGAAGAAGGTTGTTATCTTCCCTGTATCCATTCATTTTCTGAACTAGCTGATCTTCATAAGTATGACTTTTACCTAGGAGATAGCACTCAATGTTGGTGAAACTTTTTTTTTTTTTTTTGGGGGGTTCCTTTCTCTCCCTCCCTAATTTCTCATTACTTCACGACATTGACCTGATATACCTTAAATGCCCTCCCCTCTGTCACATTTGTTACATGGTAAACTAGAAAAAATTCATGAAAAAAAATCTCTTGGAAATTGAGCTTCATTGTTTTACTTTCATGTAAAGAATTACTATACCGAAAATTCTAGTAAACTGCCTCTATTTGTTAAGATGCATGTACCTTTCCGATTATGAGTTTATAGGATATCTCTTTTCTGTAGATGCTATGTTTCTGTTGGTGTTCCAGTAGGTACGAATTTCATTCTATTTTCTTACTCTGAGCAGGAAGTAGTAGCTTCGCCGCAGAGGAAGTCAAGGAAAGCTGACACCGAGAGACCTTCCAAGGAGAAGTCACCATCCAAGGAGAAGTCAAGTGTCCAGTCTTCTCCCAGAAGCCCTCCAAAAGTTGCAGGCTCTGATGTTCAGCAAAAGTCACAGATGAAGATCCCAGTCACAAGTGATCCTATTTTGGTTAAAAGATCATCTTCAGATGGTCCCAAGCTTGCTGATAAGCCAGTTCTGGTGTCTAATTCATCTGAAACTGCTGTGATGTTGAAAGCTGATCCTCATAAAACCGTAGAGCCAAGGGTCAAGGATAAGGCGGTTCAGGCCACTTGTGTTACGGCTGGGAAGGTCCCTTCGTCTCAACAAGTAACAGTGTCTACTACAACTGAAAGTTTCAAATGGCAACATGTGCCTGCCATGTCAAGACCTTTGTGTGATCCTCTAGTTCCTGGACCTAAGCCTGCTGCTCCTGTTGTTTCCATGGTTCAGACAATGCCATCTCTGGCTCGTTCGGTGAGTGCTGCTGGCCGATTGGGTTCTGACCCTTCACCAGCAACACACAGTTATCTTTCTCAGTCCTACCGGAACGCAATTATGGGTAGTACTGTTTCTGGAACTCCAGCTAGTTTTGGTCAACCTCATTCTCCAATTTCAGCAGTTAACTCATCACATTCATACTCTCAACAGCCTCCAGTGATTTCTCAAGCATTATATTTACCGCAGGGCTTGGAAAGAGCAGAACCTAGTTCTGTCAGACCAAGCTTTTCATATGGAATGGTGAATAATAATGGCAGTGTGCAGAACGGACTGCAATGGGATTGTCCCCAAAGGGACAGCAGCAGGAGTATGTCTCAAGATCATCCTTCTGCATCAAATGGAATTAGGAACTTTGATATGTTCAAGGCTGTAAACAGCAGGACACATGATCACCTTCCTGATTCTCTGGCATGCACGTCTGGACGCCAACCCCAGAGTGTATCAGCTGATGAATTTCCTCATCTTGATATTATTAACGACTTACTGAACGACGATCATGGGATTGGAAGAACTTCTATACCCGACTCAGGCTTTCAAAGCTTTAGCAGTGGATTACAGCATCTGAATCAGGGGTTTGCATTCCCAGGCAATATCGGCACGCCAGTTGATCTAGGGCCCTCATCGAGCTCTTGTAGGTTTGAACGATCACGAAGTTATCATGACGTGTTCCAGCATAACTATTCTGGAGGCCTTTTTGATAGTGCAAGTGATATGATTATGCAGACCGACCCTCGACTCCATAATGGGCATCATCATATGGACGGGTTAGTTCCTAACCAGTGGCAAATGATGGGTTCTGACCCATCATTTCCCGGGATGAGGAATGGGACTATTGATGGTAGTCACCAGTATCCCATCCCCGACTACTCGAACTTGGCATGCGGTGTCAACGGGTATGGAGTATTTAGGCCTTCAAATGGCCTTTGAAAGCTTCTATAGAGGAGCCTAGCCTTGAATATTTACTCTGTTTTCCTTTGTAATAATGCATTTGATTGAGAAGAGCCTTTTCGTCTTTACAGGAAACATTATGTATAGGGTGCTTCTGCTTCTTTGTTTCAAATTTTAACTTAAAAAACCATGGCATTGCTATTGCTCCTCAGATTGAGTATTTGACATTATAGAAGTTTGGTCTTTTCTTTTTATTCCTGCAAATTTGATTTATGCTATTAACTTGTTGCAGGTTGAGAAATTCTAGTTATAAGTAATAAAAATATATCACATAGATACTGCTAATAAATCATAATAAAAATATATCACATAGATACTGCTAATAAATCACTATTTTCCCACAAAAATGTCCATAATAAATGGTTCTTTATTTAATACACTTTCACTATGGTATCTAAGTAGATACTGCTACTTCCATTTCGAGTCATAATATTGTTATATTTGATTAGATCGTCGAATTTTTTATTTCTCTCTGACTTTTTTTTAATGTTTAATTCCACACATCTCAAACGTCATATGGTTATACCCCAAAAGAAGCTACAAGGAGCCTTGTGTTGCATGCGTTGATTTAGTTGGACAGGGACTTTGTATGGAAAATAAACTAATACACATGTGTAGCATTATTTATTTTAACAATTATTTTTTTCATGTTGTCAAGTAATGTAAGCAACAACAATAATAACGCCAATAATATATCCAAAGTAATCTCATAAGTGGAGTTCAGGAAGACTGGTATAAACATAGCTAGAAGCGGAGCCAGAGATTTTTATTAAATTGTGTTAAAATATAAGAAAATTGTTTCTTAGACGAGTATAAGGTTGCTCTGCCATTGTATGCAACCTTATCCCTCGAGGTGGTTTCTAGTTGACCCTCGACTCGAGATGTTGCTGAGTAGCGTAAAGCGCAAGGAAAATTGAAAACTCATTTTCAGATATATAAATCAGGAATCGAACAAAATTCATAACCTTAAATAATTTTTTCTATATCACTATATATTTACATCAAAAGAAAATGAAACAAACGAATTAAAAAAATAGTGAAGCCATATTACAATTGCAAAGAATTTAATTAATTTTCGACGTTCTAAGTTTCCTTAAGCACCACGAAACCTCCTTGAAGATCCATGTCACTGCATGCGTGTTGCTTAGGTACAAAACCTCTACCGCGATGACGATACTGTTGAATGGTCCTTTGAAAATAGCTCAATGCCAGGATGATAAAAAGTTGATATACCCTTAATAATGAACATGATCTGCGACATGACCCTATATATCACTACTAAAAAACGCGAAATCCTTTGGAATTTTGCCTTTTTTTTAGTAGGATATATAAAGTGAAACAACAGAAAAGACAGTAATTTGACTCTTCGCCTGGTTTTATCAATTTATGGGCACGAGCCACCGCCGCCCGTGCCGGGGATGTTGGTGCATGGAGAAGCACCGGAAGATGGAGCAGGACCTCTAGGCAATGATGTTAAAAGAGTCTTTTCTTGTTTCAACCATTTTCCCATATCCAATGGCCTTGATGCTTTTGCTAATAATAAAACATTTGGAGTAGTGAAAATAGAGAATATAAGTAAAAATGTAACAAATCCTTTAAGAAAAAACATGGTTTTTTTATGTATGATATTAGTATGGAAAAAAAAAATTGTATTTTGGTTTTTGGTGATGGGTAGTTTTTTTTTGAAGGGGTAGGAGAAAGTTTATAGAGGTTTTTGAGATTATAATGGGAATTGAATGAAAATATAAGGTAGGTTGGTGTATTTATAGGCAAATATATGTATGGATATACTTTAATTTAATTAGGTGATCAATGACTAAGTAGGTGTTGGACATGAAAATAAGATATTTGAAAAAAAGTAGTAGTAGTATTTGTGAAAAAAAGTCAAAAATTGTATTTGAAAATAGAGTTGTGTTTGAACATGTATTCAAAATGAAAAAAAAAGTTGTAATTTTGTGAGTGGGAAAAAAAATCACTTAAAAAATTGATCAAAATTACTTTTTCAAAATTAAAACTTATCTTAAAAAGAACAAATTCACAAAAACCAGTTTAATTTATAACCAAAGGCTGTTTCTTAAATTATTTTTTCGAATAAAGTGATAAAAACTCATCTTCATATATAGTTGTATTATTTTATTTAAATTTGACATGGAAAAACAATGTGTTTGTTTAGATGTTGACTTGACCATAGGGAAGAACTAGGAATGTTGAATTTAGAATTTTTACTTCAATTTTGACATTCGAAAATAGACACGTATTTTTGGGCACCAAATATCATTAATTATATTGATAGAAGTTTGAAGAAAAATGTTTCCTATTGACTTTTTAATTACATATATACCTATAACTTGTTGATGTCATCCATTCGGATACTGGTGAGATAATTGAAATTCCTCTATTCGTAATTAGAGGTTTCAAGTTTGAGCTTCTAGAAATGGAAAAAATCCTATTGAGAGAGCCTGGATATGTGAATCCATATTTAATCGGATTCAAATACGAGTATCAAATACCAAGTGAGGAAACCCAAAAAAAAAGGTTGTTTAAGTCGTATACTTAGACGTGGAAAATGAAAAGTACTAGCTAGGTCAATGTTAAGACTGAGTTGATATTTAGACCAAGAATATAAAACTTATAATTTAGGTTAAACAAGTTATCTTTAGGATTGAGTATTAGATATAAAATTGTCTTTATTAAGGAATGATTTACCCTACATGTATTTTTTGACATAAATAAAAGTTTAATCAGGTATCATACTTAGGACGGAAAACCAACAAAAGTTTTTTTTTTCTTTTGGAGGAAGGGGTCAAAGTTAGTAACTTAGTATTATGTTCTTCTTTCTCCAACAAAAGATTATTAATTATTTTCTTTTGGAGGAAGGGGTCAAAGTTAGTATTACGTTCCTCCTCCTCCATAATTAGTCTTCATGTGAAAACAATTTCTTATAACAAAACTTGTAATTTCTTGGCAACTTTTGGAGTTCAATATGATATTGAAAAGTTAAATTACGATGAAGGGTCAAAAATACATTTAGAGTATTTCAATTTTTGTAGTTTTATACTTGAACTTATTAGGTGTGATCACCAAATATTTATCAAAACACACTTTAACTATCAATTATTCGCTTTTCTTAACGGAACGATAGCGTGAGGAAACATGTGATAGTTGAAGTGTGTAATTAATTGACGAATAATTGATAATAATCGTGTGTAACTTAAAAGATCTTGTTATTTTAAATGTATTTTTATCGTTAACTCTTAAATTATTACACACTGACTAATTGCATGCGTCAATGACGGTGGATGACCAAAATCAATATGAAGAATGACAATATAGACTACAGTAGAATGACAATAAAATCAAGTTTGGAGTACTATGTAAAAAATGGAAATAAAAACCAAAATATTTGAAGTATAAGTCATAAATGTTGGTACAATAAGTCATAAAAATCAAACTATAGGTGAAGATCCAAGACACTAACGAGTTACACGAGTCGAATTTTCATCAGGAATTCAAAATATAAAGAAGGAAATATATGAAAAGGCCAAGTAAATAATTCAATATATAGACAAAATGAACATGAAGTGTGTGTGAAATTTAAGAATATAATAAGAACCGTCAATTAAAGAATTTCTAATGTTCACACTATAAACAAGAAAATACCAGGAAATAACATACAGATAATTGATTAAAGTATTGAAGTAATTAAATATTTATGATAGCACATCACATGCATCACGTAGTTTAATGCGCAAATGTACCTAAAAAATACTGTACTAAATTTAATAATGTACGTGCAGTACAAGAATTGTTATTAATCATTGTATATGTATACTTTAGATTAATGAGGGCGGATTCATATGCTAAACTTGATGGATTCAACCGTTTAAGGTTCGTAGAGCTGAATTCATAATTTATACACACACATATTTATACTTTCGCATTAAAAATACTAGGTTATGCCAAACAACTACATCCACCACTGTTCGAGAAGTTCCATTTTGGGGTAAAGCGTTTACTGTCAAAGACAATTCCATACACGAAACTCGAACTCACATGAAGAATACTTACCACATCATCACAATCTTAATTTGGTGTACAAGCTGTGAGAATTTGCCATTATAGTATAAGTTCCTAACATTTATCACCCCACAAAAAGAGAAAGAAAACACTTTTTTTATAAACATGGTGTCCGGATTAGCTTACGTGCACATTAACTAATTCTATGGAACACATGCTATATATCTCCCACCAACATAAATACAAGATAACTTTATCCACCAAAGTTTGAGGAAATATGACGAAATCACCTTGAGATTTGAACCCAAGTACTCAAGATTCTCAACCATTTTATTGACCACTAGACCAGGTGTGATACCAAGGAAAAAGTTGTCTTTGTGAACATCATACTAACTTAAGCATAGTAATCTAAAATTAATTCCCTCACTTCCCAATGAACCAACAATATTTACTTGCAAGATAGGTATTAAGGTTATGTGAGAAACCATTAAGCTGATTCACTTGGTGTGGCCTTGTTGGTGCTGCAAGTACTCAGCCATGGTGGAGGCAGCATCCTAGTTTGCTCATTCACAGTCTGTAACAAGTGAGGGATTACCCGATAAAGTTCGGACATCTCCTTCATAGCTCCATTTCCTTTTCGTGTACTCGTTCCATCACTCATCTCCTCTTCACTTGCACCATTTGACCAAATATTGATCTTTGGTTGCAGTCCTCTGATAGCATCCGCGTTGAACTTAGCGATATCCTTGTATATTCCTTCGTTAATCATCAAGTAATCCCTCAACGCGATGTAATTTCCTCCCAGTGCTGACAACAGTGTGCGTATGTAAATCCCTTCTGCTTCTGCAAGAGCCAGAAGTCCTTCGGCCTCTTTTGTCTTGGTATAAAGCGCAACATCTGCAGCTTGTTTTTTCGCGTATGTTTCAGTGTCCGATTCAACCCTTCGAGCCTCTGCTAATTTTTCTTTCTCATATAGTATTGCATCAGCTGCTTTTTGCTTTTGGTAATACTCCCCATTTGCCTCTTGCACCTGGATTTTTACAAGCATATATAATAAGATTTTGACATTCTAATTTTATAGATCACAATGTCATACCATGAAGCCACTTTTGAGTAGTACATTACCTATATATTAAATCTAATATCTGTTAAATGCTTATCAGCAGTGGCGGAAATAGGATTTAAGGGGTTCAAAATTTGAAAAGGCCAACACACGAAGAAGCCACAGGGGGTTTCAACATATACTATATATACATAAAAACTAATTTCAACCATACATAAACAGTGTAGTGTAATTTTCTGGAACCCCTTCGGCCCTACCTGGCTTTGGCTCTGCTTATCAGAGAGGTTAAATTATTCGAGGGCTCCTTTCCCTTGGCCAAAGGTAAAAAGAAATTCTAGAGACCATTGAACAATCAAAGTGAAGAAAAATTCGATCGGATCCATTGGAAACATCAATGGATAGTAAAAGAAATATACTTCATTTCATTTTATAGGTTGGTGTTAGAGGACAAAGTTTAAGAAAGAAAGATTTTTTGTACCGATCAAAAGTAGCCCTATAACTTCTGGTCTTGAACATTTTTTGACATTTCTATTGATGTAAGAGCATGCCATTGACAATAAAACGGGAAGTACAAAATTAAAGAGTTTTCAAATATAAGAAGGCGTCATTCCTTTTGGAGTAGACTAAACCGGAAACAGTGTCATATAAAATAAAACAGATACAGGAACTGAAACACACTTGTACAATTAAGACTCACCTTAATATGATATTCCACATTAGCTCTGCTGAGGAATTGAGCCTTGAAGTTCTCAGTCTTAGTCAAGGCATTCCTTTGCTCGACTTCTTGCTGCAACTCAGCCTCTCGTATTGCCACGGCTTTATCAGATTCCACGTCTGCCATCTTCGCCTGCTGTGACCATGCTGCCTTCTTAGTTGCAAGTTTCGCATTCGCCTCATACACTTCAGCTTCTTGCTGAATCTCAAAAATCTTTACTTCTGATCCCACCTTAATCTCCTCCATTTTACCTTGACCTTGTCTTTGGGTGGTTACTACCTTCGTCTCAACATCAATCTTTGCAGCACTTTGAATAGTAAATCCTTCACTCTGTTTGGCTCCAACGTCACCCTTCATTTTTGCTTCAGCGACATCAACTTTTGCCCTGTTTGCTGCTTCCATTTGAGTTTTCTGGCCTAAATATGAAAAGTACTCATGGCCTCTGACGTCAACTAGTTGCTTAATGTTAGCATTATATATCAGAAGTCCAAATTGGTTGAGCTCCACCTGAACCTTTCCAAAAACTTCGCGCTTGAAATCTTTTGTGCCTTTAAAGACGTCTTCCATTGACATTGAAGCAGCCAAGACACGCGTTTCTCCCTCAATGATACCTTGAACAAGCTCCTTGACATCATGAGAATTGTGCTGATGGCGAGAAAGAAGCCTCGCGAATTTGACAAGGCTGTTGTGGTCATCAGCCCGAGGACCAATAGTGAAAACGGCAGGGAGTAGGAAACATAGTTTTTCGGTGCTCATGGCATTGACTTCAAATGTGTAATTTACAGGGGAAACATCGATTCTAGTGCATTTTTGAAATGGCAATACCAGGGCTTTCTTTGCAATCTTCAATTCATCAATTCCTCTGCCAGTGATCACCAAAAACTCAGATGGTTTTGCCACATGGTACCACATTGTTCTGTTTCTTTGTTGTTTCGCCTCCTGAAGAATTCCTAAAAACAAACTAACCTGGTTATACACCACGATAAAACTCATAAAGGAAACAACAACAACATACCAAGTATAATCAAGCAACAAAAGCATACGATTATTAGCCAAATCAGGGGAAAATTCTACTGTACATCAAAGCCGTGGTGAAAACAGCTCTATTTCAACTAATAATCATTTTCATTTCTAATTGATTGGCTGAAGCGGGCACAGTACATCAAAAATTCAAGAGAAAATTAGAGTTCACTTATTTGATAACCGATGTGCTAAGGGGGAAGATTTTACCACCAAGGGTTGAGGTGAGATGGATGGTTCTCTTTGCGCCCTTAACCAAAGGTTTCGGGGTTTAAGACCTAGAGCTGAAGTAATTCCTTGTGGGAACTCAACTAGAGCCCGTGACACGCAAATTCGGATTAGTCGAACTAGTGGATCCTAGATACCACATGGTTGAATCCCCAAAAAGAAAAAAGAAAAAAAGGAAGATGCCTATAGATTGAGCACAATGTATATGAATTACTTGACTTGATGAACCAGTAACACACAAAAGTAAAATCAACAAGGAAGAGGAATTGACCATATTTTTTTCAAGCAAAGAAAAAGGGAAGCAAGTAGTAAGCTTTGTGGTGCATTCACGACTTGGGGTCAACAACGTTCCCAGTGTAATCCCACAGGCAGGGTCCAGGGAGGATAGAGTGTATAGTGGAGGTAACAAACAATAATTCTCCTATATATAATATATTCAAATGTACATGCAAAATCAGACCTGCAACAGTCATACAAAGCTCTAAATTGATGAAAAGACTTACCTTGATTTTCAACTAGAATGCTTGTGAGTTGAGACCCAATTATGAGTTCATTCGAACACAATAACTTTGGCTCGAACTAAGTATACGTGTTAAAGATACACTAAATAACCACAAATATTCTACTACAACCCACAAAGTTCTGCATACATCCTATCATTTCCAGACCCCATTTCGTGCTATTTATGTTGTTGTTGAACCACTAAATCAAACAAGTTGTGATAGAACCCCGAATGCAGACTCATAAAGTTTAAATCTTTAATCCGTTTCTGTGCATATGAATTACTTGGTGGCCAAGAAACCAAAATAAACAACCAGAATATAGCTCACTAACAATGATTGTTCATACTTTTTCAAGTATTGACACTACTAAAAAATCACTATTTTCGCACTGAAAAATGTTCGATAGCTATTCCACACATATTTTGATGGAATCGGTCAGGAAAAAGAAAAGTTATGTTTTCATATTAAAAAATTAGAAAGCTCTCCACTAGTTCACTAAAGAATCTATGTCCCACTCCTACTGAGCATGTTGTTGGGAAATGAGTAAAAAAAAATCATATTTTATAGCATAAATTTTCCATTAATTCACTGTTCAAAAAACCTTTGATTCTAGTAGTATGAACTATTTTACATACAAAATCTAAACTGAAAATTAGTCATTTAAAGCTCCAAATTGATGGGAAAAAACTTACCTTGATTTTTTCAACTAAATTTTTTGTGACCCAAGAGAGTTGAATATTGCTCTAATCAACTGCAATATACTTTATGAACAAGTATTATATTTATGGATTTCAAGCCTAAACGCCTTACATTCCGGTAGAATCTCAAAATTGAAACCCTAGTGTAAAAAAAAAAGGAAGTTCAAATTGATGGGTAAAAGCTCCAATAATTACTTAAACCAATTAGTGCATGACACGTGTAGTGAATTTTATTGCTTAGTATGGTCATTATAATTATGGAAAATGGTCAAAAATGTCTTTTAAGGTATTAGAAATTTCTTTATAGTTTAATTTTTATCACTTATTTAATCAAATTTGTCTCTCTTCTCGCAGACTTTTAAAATCATTTCTAATTACTTAAACATACGCTAGTTTGTAATATTATGAATCTTATCAGATTTTGGTGCGTTCAGATACATATATTTTGAGATACATGAGATCAAAATTGTATACACTTATTCAAGTGGATTCACATGTATTTAAGATACATAACAAATCTAGCACGCCTCCCTCCCATCTCGTATGTCACTCTCCTACCAGATACATGTATCTATATGTATCTAGTGTGATTCACATGTATATGAGATATATGACTATCTCGCTCGCCTCCCTCCCCATCTAGTGTATCTAGTAGCAAAAATACATATATCCAGATATATCTTCATCAATATATGGTAGAAAATTCTTACTCAGTGATAAGATATGTAATTATTTGAAAGTATAAATAGAACTAATATATATATATATATATATATATATAAAAGAGGGAATAAACACACGCGTCTTGGTCGAAGTGTATACTTCCCAAAAATATCTATTAACTTCGAGGATAATTTAGTTATTTTAGGTTTATTGTGGCTGCTTGCAAATTAGGACTCGTAAAATATCACATGTGCCACATAAATTATTTAAAAAGTACGGTCTTTGTTTTTTAAAAAAACTATTTAAAAAGTACGTTTAAAATATCATCACTACTAATATATAAGAGGGAATAAGCACAAGTCTCGATCGACGTGTGTGCTTCCCAGAAATATCAACTATCGAAGATAATTTAGTCATTTTAAATATATTGTGGCTGCTTGTAAATTAGGACTTTTAAAATATCACATGTGTCACATGTATAATTTATAAAGTATGTTTAAAATATTATAAAAATAATTGACAACAAAATTATAAAATTTAAATAAATAAAATAATATATATATTGGGCTCGAATTTGTCCGGACTTTTGTATCTAGTCTCACACAGAAGGATGATAAATCATGGGAAAATTACGCGTATAAGCAAATATATAATAGTTAATTACTTAATATAGTTATAGTTTACCTTAATTACAATTTGCAGCTTACTTTTAGCTATAATTATATAACTCAGCTTTTTAGTTTTGTATAATTCGCGCATTTGTATAATTCGGAATTTGTATAACTATTTGTACTTCTGATGTTTGTAATTGTATAAATTAGTTATTTCGAGTTTATACAAAAATAACTGAATTATACAAATGTACCCGCGAATTATACAAATCGACGGATTATACAAATGAGGCAGCTTAAACTATAGCTACAACCCGTAAATATGCAAACTATAGCTATGGAGCATAATTAAGTTTATTATAATGGCTATTTGTGAAAGTTTCCCATAAATCATTCACTTTTGCTATCAACCCCATTTTTCACACGCGCAAGCCCAATCTTTTTTTCTAAATTTTTACAAGTCCACTAAAGCAATTCCTTATAAAATAGAAATATGTAATTTGAATGTATCCATATATTATACTCTATATTTATCCCTTTATTTCAGAAGTACTTTCTCAATTCAGAATACACAACGTCTAACTGAATCTGCAACAAGAACATGGATTTATGAGTTGCATAGGGCATGCATCATGCATGTATGACTTAAACTTACGCTTTATTTACTTTGAATTAAGGAACTCTTTTCATTGACTTTATTAAGATAGCGAAAAATTCATAAATAACATTCCTTTTAGTCTTATTTGGTATACTTTGCTTTTCGAAATTCAAATTATGTGAACTTTATCTGATATTTCAAAATGTATTTTCTAAGATCATATATCAACATGACAATAATTATAATTTATAATATTTGCTGATGATAGTTGAGTTATACCTTAGGTAGATGTCAAATGTGATGTGTGTATATATATACCTAATCATTTTAATTGAACCTTTATGTTGGTACACCGAATGACTGAATTAATGCATCCTTTATTTAAATGTACTTGATTTATAAAGAATGATTCTTTTGAAGTTTTACGGGACATGACTTATTATTACCTATATTAAGGACAAGTAGCCATGCAAGTCTAAACTAAACCAATAATAATATCCGTTCTCAATGCTGTCCCCTTAAGAGTTGTCTTTGTTCCTCAATAAAAGAACAAGAAAGATACCTTAAACTAAGTATCTGTTTATAATATGGGGGAATTTTAATTTCCATAACATGGTTAAAGAATTTCAATTATTCAGTACTAAAATTTTGGAATTAGTAGCAAAAGATAAATTATGTCACTAAATAATATTTTTTTCTCGCTAATCCTATTTGGCAATGTATTGTCAATTTTTTTATTAACGATGAGCAAGTAATAAATTAACGACGAAGCTCATAGCTAATTTCAATTATATATATATTTTTATTATTATTATTATTATCTATACTTATAAGGGCAACTATAGCCTTGCATATAGTCTAAAGACAACCTTAGGTCATTTGCTAGTCAAAGTCATGATTATAGAAACATCTATCAAAAAAGTAAAAGAGGAAATTACAATCCATCTAATGATTAAAAACAAAACAAAAAAAAAAATAGTGTCTTCTCACTTATATATTAAGGGCTTCTGAATTAAATAAAATTACACTAAACTATGCACGCAACTATTTTTCTCTTGTTGTCTATACTCTCTAGTCTCAAAGAAAAACCCTTCCCCAAAAAAAGAGAAGAGGAAAGTTATGTCTTTGGTCTAGCCTGAACAAAATAGGGTCAATTATATGAATCGTCACTTTTTTTTAAAAAGAAGCGGAAACTAAACAAGATCATGTTAAGGAGAATGTTGTCTGGTTCGTGACCATATATCCTTCATCATATAAATGATCTCGGACCAGGCTTCATTCCCCTCAACTCAAGGTTTTGTTATCAACATTATCGAATCAAAAGCAGAACTGTAACTTCGTCCGTGATACATGCACTCTCTCTTTCTCTCTCACAAAAAATTGGCAAGTAAGCTCCTTATATTAGTTCATTTGCATTGATGACAATAATTTTTTCTTGTTTGATAGCTAAAGAAGAAGAAGAACAAGAGACAACAAGCCATTGTTGTTGATCATACTCGTTTGAAATCTGCATGTAATAGTAGAAACTAGAAAGAAAGGACAAGAAGCTATATATGAATATATATACTATAAGATTATTATAATTTGAAACGCGCAAATTTAAAATTCTGAATTCGCTTCTGCTACTTTATTACTTAGAGAAACTGAAGTTTTTCAAAATATGATGAGAGAATTTACTTGAATGCACCCTCTATTCTCATCTTAAAACTTTTCATCATTAACATTTAGCCCCTTTTGAAGCTTTCTACTAATATTGGGTCAGTTGGTTGGGTCACATTTGCAAGAAAATCCTTTACAAATGTGGCTAGCTTTTCATGCTTAGACATCTTTTGGCTAATGAGTTTTATTTATTGTTGACCGAGTAAAAAATATTTATACAATCAGGTTATCTGAACGGAATTTATTTAAACAACCATTTATATATCACTTATTAGATAATTACATATAAATATGTTGATATGCATTAAAATTCGCTAATAGTAATGTTATATATATAACTTAAATTCAATTCTAAAAACTTATGTTAATAAACATAGATTGGTATAACCTAATTAAAATAAATAGTAAATAACATGCAATAACTAATCATGTTTTGATTTAAATCCTCTTTTTATTTATTATGTCTAACAAGTTGAGTTAGAGTTACTTAATCTTCATTGAGATAATATGTTTGTACAAATATACAACACTTATGCCTAAATCTCAAATGGAGTTAACAACAAGGCAGTTCATTGTACTAAGCTCTCGTTATGTGCAGGGCCTGAGGAAGGATTGGACCACAAATTAAAGATATATTGTACACAACCTTACCCCGTATTTCTGCAAGAGACTATTTCCACAACTCAAACTCGTGACCTCTTGATTATATACTCGCCAACTACTTTAATTACCAGTTACACCAAGGCTCCCTTTCAAAAGAATTATGGAAGAGAGACAACTTGAGTGTGTATGAAAGAAAAAGCAATTCCTTAGTTGTATAAATCAAATCATTAAAATGGAAAATTTGATTGTTCAAACACTTTGAGTACTTTCTGTTCTTTCTCAATGAGTTCAACTATATAGTTGATGGAAATTCTTGTAAGGTGAAAAGAAAACCATTTAGACAAAAACTTTTACTCCTTGTCTCGAGTTTAAGCCTGGAATATAAAATACCTACTAATGGGAAGTGTTTTACTCTCGATATGAGTTTTCCAGCATAACTCTGAATTAGTCAGTCTCAATACGAATATTGAATATAGATGAAAAACTCAAAAAAATAAATTTTAGAAAAAAATAATCTCTGTAGAAGCTTCAAAGGTTTTGTGGTGTATCAAAAACGAAAAAGCTACAATAGTATAGCAATAATGAAAAAGGGCTGATTTATAAGTAAGCATCTTTAATTTTACTTTTTTACTTTTCTCTTTGTTTTTGGCTGACATAGGCATGATGTAGTTCATGCCACAAAAATATAATTAAAGTAAAAATCTTGAAATAATTGGAAACAATTACACTTGCAAATTTTCATTTGAATTTTTGTTAGAGTTAATTGTTTTTGAAATATGGTACATAATGATGGAGTAATGCTCGATCGATATTCATTGTTGAGTTTGCTGAAAAAGGGATCATGAGCCTCATCGTGGTATTAGATGACACATATATGTACGTTGGTTGACCATCTTTAATGTGACACGTTTCCATGTTCCCCTTTATAACTCTCTCAAGTTAAATTGGTAAATTTCATATTTTTGGTAACTCTCTAATCAAATGGCTTTAATAGGAAAAAAAAATTGTACACTTATGAAATTACATTAATTATGTTATTGTTATAGTGAATGCATATAGCCTCAGAACATTTGATGATAATTAACCACTTAATTTTTGGGTTCTTTATTTGTGCAGTGTGACATATGCAAAAGTTTGGTAGTAGATATAGGGGGCAACTTATTATTCATCGGCGTTTCAAATACATAGGCTTTTAAGGGATTTTTACTCTCTACATTAATTACCTTTAGTCTAAGTGCTAAGAATATAACTTGTGATGTGTTGATTAAAATTACGTCATGTGTCTAAAATTTATCATAGGCAAAAGTCTGATAGTAGATATATGAGTCCGGAGCCAAAAGGGCAAAAAAAATTGCCAAAAATTCCAAAAGGGTACATCACATTTTTTTAAAATCAAAAGGGCAAAATCGCTCCACCGGGAGCGATTTCTCTCTGACACATATTAACGCCGTTTGGCTTTGCTAAAAATAAAAAGTAAAAATCGCTGCTATGGCAGCGTTTTCCTAGAAAGAAAATTTGGCAGCTTTTTTTGGAAAATCGCTGCCTTAGCAGCTTTTTTTGGAAAATCGCTGCCTTAGCAGCGTTTTCCTTAAAAACAATTTTTTAAAAAAAAATCTTTTCTTAATTATTTTTTAAAAGTTTTATGAAAAAACAATTTTTGTTTAAAATCGCTGATAGGCAGCCTGATTCCACCCAAAATTTTGGACTCGACGTAGAAATCATCAAAATAAAGCACAAAATGTAATTGGTGTCGAATTAGACTGCCTTTTCAGCGATTTTTTGTTAACAAAATTATTTTTTAATAAAAACGATGCCTTGTTTTCAAAACGATTTTTTTTTAAAGAAAAGCGATTTTAAAAAACAATAAAAATTGAAGAGAAACGAATTTAAAAAAAAATTAAAAAAAATTAACTAAATCGCTGCCAAGGCAGCGATTTGTTTTGTTTTCTTTTAAAAAATAAAATATATCTTCAAATCACTGCTTTGGTAGCGATTTTGGTAGAATTTTTTTTTAAAAAAAAATTCATGTCAACCAGTCAACATCGAATTTTTTTAATTTTATTTTAAAATCGCTGCCCATGCAGCGTTTTTGCGATTTTCTTTCTAGGAAAACGCTGCCATAGCAGTGATATTTGACGGAGGAAAAAAATTGGACAAAAATCGCTGCTAGGGCAGCGATTTTTACCAAACGGCGTTAATATGTGTCAGAGGGAAATCGCTACCGGTGGAGCGATTTTGCCCTTTTGGTTTAAAAAAAATATGATGTACCCTTTTGAAATTTTTGGCAATTTTTTTTGCCCTTTTGGCTCCGGACTCGTAGATATATGGGCCAACTTATTAGAGTCCGGAGCCTAAAGGGCAAAAAAAATTGTCAAAAATTCCAAAAGGGCACATCACTTTTTTTTTTAATCAAAAGGGCAAAATCGCTGCTGACGCAACGATTTTCCTCTGACAAAAAGCAGCGATTTCGTCTAAAAACTTTTTTTCTTTTTTTTATTTTTAAAAATCGCTGCCACAACAGCGATTTTGTAAAAAAAAAAATTCTTTTTCTTTTATTAAAAATCGCTGCGATTTTGTAATATTTTTAATTAAAAATCGCTACTTTTTTCTTTAAAAAAACTAAAATGGCAAATAAAAAAAAATTAACCAAAAGGGTTTCTGACAAAACAAAAATAAAAATCGTTGTTTATTTTCTCAAAAAAAAATAACTTTTTTTCTAGCAGCGATTTTGGTTAAGAATTTTAAAAAAAAGGTTTGTTTTTTAATTTAATATTCTTTTATTATTATTTATGATATATAATTCAATTTTTCTCATGCTTCAACAATTTTATTGAGTATACTGTC
>JAJOOS010024735.1:0-17606 GCA_029582725.1 Solanum chiquidenum
TTATATAGAGAGTTGAAAACTACAATATTACTATTTTAAAATTGTGGGTTAAAATTATCGATTAGTAAATATATGTCTATGAAATATTATCTATATCAGAATGAATTTTTGGATGTGTCAAAAAAATATAAAAATTTATATTAACAAATGTAACGGATAAAATGAATATATAAAATAAAATAAAAATATAAAGAACGTAACCAATGACATGTAAAAAATATAATTTTAAAATTAATTTAAATAAATAAGAAAAATCCTAAATTTTGATAAATAAGGATAGTTATCGATAAATTTATAAAAAATTATAAAAAATGTATTTTAAACTATTAAATAAATAAAATTTAAAAGTTACGAATTTTGAAAATGTTAGGCCAAAATTGGGTGTCAACAATACCATAAAATATATATACATATACTCTTATACTATCATTGACTAATGAGTAATTTCTGAACAAAAATTAATGATACCAATACAATATATATATACTGATTTAGTATCAAGTTAAACGAAATTATCTGCCTTAATGATACCACTACAGTATATAATAATGATTATATATATATATATATATACTGATTAGTATCAAGTTAAACAAAATTATCAGCCTTAATGATACCAATACAGTATATAATACTGATTATATATATATATATAAATATATATACTGATTTAGTATCAAGTTAAATGAAATTATCAGCCTTAATTATACCAATACAGTATATAATACTGATTATATATATATATATACTAATTTAGTATCAAGTTAAACGAAATTATCAGTCTTAATGATACCAATATAATATATAATACTGATTTAGTATCAGTTAAGCGAAAATTATCAGCCTTAATGAATAGGGAGTATGAGTTGTAATTATTTATGAGAGGATGAATATTTCAGGAATTACTTTAAGTTTGGGTATGAACTTATTTTGGATTTTATAGCCTATTTATGTAGTTTCCCCAAAAATATATAATATATTAGATTGGGTGGGCCCATTAGCGTATCGATCAGTTCGATTCGCTTTTGAAATTTATCGATTCTACTTACTAGTTAGAGATTTGTAATATGCTAAATCGTTAAGATATTGATTTATCGGTTATTGATTTATTGTGATCATTATTGGTCTTGTTACACAATTTTCATTGACAATTACTAATGTACCAGTCTTTAATGAACAATACTTAGTAGCCAGTAGTCACTGATGGACTTTTCCCCATTTCTTTAAAGTAGAAAGGAGGCAGACAAACCATTACTACATATTAAGTGATATAAATGTAATTAATTAAACTTTCAATTGGGTTATTGGGGCACCCAATTAGAAACATGGCCAAACCGAAACCCGATCCAATAAGCTAATAAGAAGTTTGTAGTAAATCAAAATTTGAACTGTTAAGCCACTGACCCGAATCATTAACTCAATAACCAAATTATCGATTTGGATTTGATTTTGAGCCGCCCTACTCCACTCTTTTTATCTCCTTTTGAGCATTGATCTGACTTGAAGAAACCTTATTCTTAGCCTATTTTTCTAATGACTTTTGTTCTTCCTATAACTTTATATTATCTAACTGTAAAAATATTTATATTTAGGTTAAATATTAACAACAAGATTGAGGCTTTTTAAAAGTAATGAAATTAGTCCGTTTTCATAAGAGTACAGAGCTTCCAATCAAAGAACTTTGTTTCCCGAAAAGAGTTGAGTGAAGTATAACATGAATTGATAGGTTTAATATGCTTAGCCGAATAACATAATAATCAAAATTGAAATAAAATAATAATTCAGAGAAACACAACTGTTATTTTCCCTATTAAGTTTTGATTGTGTTAACTTCCTTTTAGTTTACCCATTAATCTTCTTCTTTGACTGTATTATCCAAAATTGAATGGTTTTGAATTTTGATTATTATTAGACTTTTGGTTTAATATTATCCTATTTACTAGGAAAATATTTCTCTATTTTTGCTTTTGACTGATAACAGAATCTAAGTGATTCTGCTAATTTAAGTCCTAGTGAAAAGTAAAAGAGATAAATTTGGAACTTTTCTTCTTGAAAAAATAGGTTACTTGGAGTGAATATTCTTTTATTATTAAATATATTTAGTTCATTAAAATAAAAATGGAATATATGGGATAAATACATAATATATATTTGATTTAATATTAGATAAACTTAAATAATTTTTTATTTTCATTTGTTGATTAAGAGCCCATTTGGATTGGCTTAAAAAGTAGCTTTTAAGTCAATAAAATAAAAAATCAAACTGAAATGACTTTTAAGTTAAAAAAAAAATAGGGGAGTCCTACTTTTAATTTTTAATTTTTTAAAGTCATTTAAAACTTATTTTAAGTTATTTTTAACTTTGTCAAACACATCTTAAAGCTAAGAATGACTTAAAAGTATGTTTGACCAACTTTTAAGTCAATCTAAACGGTCTCTATGGATCAAAACAGACTAATTTATGATGATACAAGGATAAATTTATATATTTTCCCCTATTGTTTTTTTTCTTAATTAACAATTGTAATTTCTCTTAAAACTACAAGCTTACATTTTTCTACAATTACCAAAGTTAAGTTATCCAATTTTTAATAGTAATGTGATATTCTTCTCATGTGAATCACTTTCTAAAAGTTATTGTCAACAAAAGTCGTCACTACTTTTATAGTTTTATTCTCTCTTTTTTATTTATTCGAAAGTTCAAGTATTATATATTCTCGAATAACGGATAAAGTGAATTTGAATTCTAAACGGGTCGCAGGCGGAACGGAAGAGGCGGAATAGGATAAAGAACGCACAAAAGATCAGAGAGAAAGGGGATTCTAAAAGCTAAAAGCCTAGAAAACTAGATTGTCACTCCTTGTGATATATTTATCTTCAAAAAGCTTGTAGAGAAAGACTTTAAAGATGTACTACAATATTCTCGAATAAGGATAATGTGAATCTTCTTGAGATATATTTTTCTCCGAAAAAAGCTTGTAGAGAAAGACTTTGAAGATTTACTATAAACTAGGATTGCGTATCGGTCGGTTCGGTTTTGAAGTTTATCGATTTGGCATATTGGTTATCGATTATCGATTTGTAGAGATGCTAAATCGTTATCGAACTATTAAGATATTGGCTTGTCGATTATTGATTTATCAATTTTTTATCGTTATCGGTTTGGTTATCGGTTTAACCGTTAAGATTTGACACAAAAAAAAACATTGAAAATCACTTAGAAACAAGGTGACAAACCAAATGAACCATGCACATGAGTTCACAAGTTACATTTTGCTCAAAAGCAAACATTTTTACATTGTAGAATAACCAAGTGTTTGAGACAACCAGAAAGGCAGAAATAAAAGTAGGAAACCAAACTCTAAGTCAAAGACTTTAAATACAAAATGGTATAAATATAATTATTTAATTTACTATCGGGTTATCGGTTAACCCGTTAAGAAAAACTCTCAAACCGTTAAGAACCGATAACCCGATAAGAAAAAAAATCAAAACCGCTAAACCAATAACCGAATACTGATAAACCAATAACTTTTTTCAATTCGGGTTATCGATTTCAGTTCGATTTTGAACACTACTATAAACTTTGTAGAGCCATCACATTTGCTTTATCTAGATGATAGAGAATGATACAATCTTTGTTTGAGATTGAAGACGTACTACTACCGTTGCCAACTCTAAATCATGCTCACCGTTTCGTGTATACAACAACACACAACCCACATGCAAACTTTATAACAACTACAAATGCTTCAGTCCCAAACAAGGTGGGGTCGATAAGAAAGAGGCCTCACTGACCATGTTTTAGAAAGGAATGTCACACTGTCAAAATCATTTTCTTAACATCTTCTCCCATATCAATGGCTTTAAAATTTATGAATTCAACCAAAAAAAATGTGCAAGTGACACAAAGATCTTAGTTTAATAGACTTTTGGGCAAAATCAAATTTACAAAAATATTGCTCCTCTACATAGTGGTTACATTACATGAGTGTAAATTTAGCAAAACAAGCTGTCCAACTGGCTTGAATTACCCAACAAGTTGTTCTACACTTGAGATAGTTGCCATAGGCGTCCAAATTTGAGCGAAAATAAACTTTTTGTACAAAATAAATACATCAGAATGACCAGCCCAATCGTAAGTGAAACACCAAGTGATGCTTCTGAAATATTAATGTTATCCCTTGAGTATGCAAGGCCTGCGCGGTGGGTTACCAGTAAGATACCTGAATAAGCTTTGCATGAAAATTTGTAATTTGCTCTGCTTCAATCCGGCCTTTTCTGGGCTGTTGGTCCCTCAAATGGCTGATTATATACTCCTTAAGCTGACATGTCTAAACAGCAGTGTCTGGCTTCACAAGCCCTTGAAGCTTCCACCCTCCAGGTCCAGCCAGAGAGAATGCCTGAGGAGAGCACTTAAGTTAGAGAAGATCAAAGATTTCAGAAACATCATTTTGAGACTTATGAAGCTATAAAGTTCCATGAAGCACGCACAATCGTCTTTGCATCTAAGACTCGGATATGGTGTTCCTCACAGACAAATATGTGTCTTTAAGTTGTTCTCTTCCTGTTTTTGGAGTTCACTTTTCAAGAAACTGTATCCACAATTAAAAGTATCTATAAAGAGCCATATTCTCTTTAGAAATGTCTGCATTTCAATTCGGACATGGTAATAACCTAATTCCAATACATAACATTTAATGCAAATGATGATTAGACTTCACAATATTATAGGGTGCAAAGAACCAGTTTGGGAGATAAAAAGGAAAAAGTGAAAGATGGGAAAGTAATAATTACATATTCCAACTGTCTGAAAACACAGTCGTGGATTCACGACTCTTTATAGAAGCAAAGGTAGAAAATATAGTATGAAATCAACCGACTTTCGTTCATTTGGAGCAAATTACTCAGAAATCGACCAGTACTGCCCTCCTAAATTTCGGTCACAAGCCAAACACTCGGACCTATTTGTAGTTCACCCTCAATTTGTGATATATACTCTTAGGAGTGAATGTTGGGCCTTGTGCCACTAAAATCCAACACATCCGCATGATGAGAGTCTCAGAGATGTGATACTAAAATAGATGTGTGGTTATACCATATTAGACAAGATTAAAAATATCAATATTCATTATTCACCATAAGGTACAAGCAACACACAGTGAGGATAAAACGCGAGAAGGTTGCTTGAGATGGTTTGGTCATATCAGTCGTCGACCTCCCAATGCACTGGTCCGTAGGTGAGATACCATGGTGAGTAAAGGTGTGGAACAAGGTAGACCTAACACGGAAGGAAATTGTCTCAAAAGGCCTACGATCTTTTGAAATCCATGTAGACTAAGCGATAGATAGGGCACAATGGTATGTTTTAGTCATGTTAGTATGTTACTTTAGGTAATATTATTTCTATGAGTCTATTAGACTTAGTAGAGATTTTTCCGCTGATAGAAAATATAGAGAACTTCTAGTACTTATTATTTTTACTTTGTATAATATTGGGCTGATATGAATTTTAATAGGAGAAACATAATCAATGAGGATTCATATAGTTGATCCCAACTTGTTTGATGCTGAAGAGTAGTTGTTGTTGAGTTGATACTCATTTGTTTGCAAGGTACTTGATAACCTACTAACAGATAGTTTTGGTCTTTAAAGCAGATTGTCATTTTCTGGTAAGATAAAGGGAATATTTCTACATTCTAATAACAATGGAGTTCATGAAATTCCTAGCTACCAAACTACAGATACCATAGATCAGATTTGGTTGACACTTGACAGGAACGAGGTTTTAATGACTGCTTATATTAGGAAAATAGCTAGTTAGGAGTTCTGGTTAAGATAGGAGAGAATTAACTTGGGATGACAAAAGCTAGGGGGAGCAGATATCAAATTTCGTTCTTATACAACGGCAAGAAGAAAGCAGGGCAGTAAAACGATATGATAAAGTAATAACAGGCCCTATTTTGGGGGTCAATAGCATTTCACTTCACAGTGGAACTCGGTATACCAACTAACCATATGCTACTTTAATGCAATTGAATTTGCCAAAGTAAGAACGAGAAAATGGAACCAGCAGTTACAGATACAATACCTCTTCCCATGACTTCCCAGTGGCTTCAAGCAAAGCAGCATTACAAGTCTTTAGTTCTACAGTAACACCTGACAACACTGAGGCTGCCTCCTCCCATCCTCTATTGTGTCCCATACACCTGAGTAGAGGATTAAATTTTAGTATTTTACATTGAAGCACTTTACCCAGTAACTGTCAATTGACATAATGAACTGTCATTTCTCAAACCGGAGATAAAATAGAAGGTTGTACAAATCCAATAATTGTATGAGGTAAATACGTCAAGTAATGGGACAACCCTTTACACTAACTGTATGCAAAAAGCAAAGTATTTCACAAAAACATTATTATCTAAAAAAACTGTCTGGTCATCACTACCGACAGAAATATCTTTTATACTCCAAAAGCGTACAAAATGAAACAATTGTAGAAAGGGATTCTCTTTAACTCTTTCGAATGATTTTATGTTTCTCTCATTCCCTATGATCCACGAAAGTGATTACGGAGATATTTCCTATACTCTCCTACACATCTCCCAGCTGAATATCCATGCAAGTCATTTCTGTGACGATCTTGACATCATCCAATGCAACTCCCAAAATACTCCATACTGTTGTACCATAATTTATATATCGTAACAAGTGACTGACATTGCAAATGTCTTCCTGCACATCAAAACCAACAAATAGTATAGTTTTTTCCTCATGTTTTCTGCAATGAAGAATGGCTTCCACGTTGTACTAAAAAAATAACATCTTTTTCTGTACCCTAAGCACTTCTTTAAAATGGTGGTGGTATCATGGCCAACTTGCGCATATCTCGACCATTTCACTGGGTACCTGCTACCTACTTCCTTTCACCAGGACAGGAATCGAGTAACTGAAACTCAACCAACCAAGACTTCGGCAGATGGGAAGACATCATCTAGTGGTTTTCGCCTCCGCTAGGATTTGAACCTAAGACCTCATAGTTCTCCCTCCACCACATTAACCACTAGGACACACCCGAATACATACCTAACCACTCATATCGAGGAATGAAGAAAATTCATGTCCTTCCTCTTTATTAGCCTGTTATAATATGGTTTCAAAACTAACTTGCTGCCTCTCTGGTTTACATTTGCAGCTATGGGTGAGACTTATTTGTTTGTACAATAATCCAAGCAAACATTTGAGCACTCCATTCTTCCAGTCCTGCAAATTTCTTATCTTTTGAAGCACCCATAATAGATTTGTATGCAATGTATTAATGCACTTCCATTTCTAAAATACCACCACCAAAGAATCACAAGCAAAAGGAGAACTTACATGACTGTTAAGATCTCATCCCTAGAGTATTTACATACTGCTTGTCGTAGGTGCTCAGCTGTCTGCCCATCCATTGCTGCCACAGAATAGAAGCTTGAAATAAAATGTACTTCAGCTTCCAAAAAGGCTTGAACTTGCTCCTGCATTATTTTCAGTGTTTCCCGCGTTCGCAGTGCATCACTATGCAATAAGGAAAACGAAATGATCACTTAGTTTGTTAATATCAACATAATTGATAAGCAGCTTAAAGATCTCATAGCAAACTCCCTTCTAGGTAAGTAGGTATTCTTAAAGAACCACTAACCTTGATAAAATAAGTTGTGGAATCCAGCCTAGTTTTAGAAGGTTTTGCGAGACCTTGATAGCATCAAGTTGTCCAGATCTACTCAAAGGACGATCATGATCTGCTCAAGAACGTAATGATGAAGCATTATATTAAACCTATGAATATAGCTACTTTTATGTTTATAGAGCAACACAGTAAACTTTTTCTGTAATTGTTTCTTTTACAAGAGGAACATTTGCATGAGGTATGGAATGCAAGTCGTTGGAGCATCAAAATTGAGCTATGTTTCGCCCATTACAACTCACAGTTTTAAAAAACAGAATCCAAAGAGTCCTCCTTCCTGTCTCTCTTCACTTCAATCCTAATTTAACCACTTCTATGAAGCAAAAGAAATTACTGTACTACTCTACTCTACATAGATTATAAGAGAAAACAAACATAAGAACCAACTTCAGGTGTTCTCCTGTTTCTGCATCAGGGAAGTGCTACTAATATTTTCAAAATGAAGCAAGAATATAATTCGGTTCTACAGACTTCAGTCAACAAGAATATATTCAGTTCTTCATTCGACTGCACCTGGAAGATGAAGACATAAGGAGTGACTTCAACGCAGGTGCATTTTTGAGAGGCAAGTCCATTACTGAACAAGAGAGAAATAATGTCGAACCCGACAGAAAAAGAAAACCATTTAGAGGTAAAAGTCATTACTTTATTGTAGAACATTCTTTTAATTTTATAATTGTAAGATTAATTCTAGGGAAACTGACAAAAGCCCTTTGCTTTATGGTAAAACTTCAAATGCACCCAGACAACTGTATGTGCCTGAATCAGAGGGTGCTCCTTTTCAATTATGATTTCCTCCGAACTAGTCACTACAACAACAACAATAAACACAATGCAATACCACAAGTGGGGTCTCTGTACGCTGACCTTACCCCTACCTTAAGAAGTTAGGAGGTTGTTTCCGATAGACCATCAGCTCAAATACTCCGAACTAGTCACTGATGAGAACAAATACTACTAGCTTGCCCAAATTTCACCAAAAGCAAAAGAAAAAAGAAAAATTCTTTTTTCAATCCATACAAAAACTTAAAAGAACATTCAACACCATGTTCAACAAAAGAACCTAAATTCAGTAATGAAAAGTCAGTATCGCATAAACTTAACACCTTGTACTACAGTATTATCATTTAGCTTCCGAACAGAACAGAAATCGGAGCTCCTAATTGCATACACTTGAATCTTTTAGGTCATCATTCAAGGGTCTATGGGAAACAGTCTCTCTACCTTAACTTCCGAAGGTAGGGATAATGTTTGTGTACACTCTACCCTCCTCAAACACCACCAGTGTAAGATTACACTGGGTTTGTAGCTGTGGTTGAATCGTTTAGGTGCTTAGCCGTTAAAAGTACAGAATTAAACAGGGAAAACAAAAGGGGTTCATGGATATAGCTCAAGTAATGGATTAATCCTTAAAACTACAAAATTGAACAGGGAAAACAAAAGGGGTTCATGGATATAGCTCAAGTAATGGATTAATCCTTCAAACAATAAAACTACTGAATCTAAACAGGGAAACAGAAAAGGGGGTTCATGGATATAGCTCAAGTAATTGATTAATCCTTAAAACTACTGAATTATACAGGGAAGCATAAAAAGGGGTTCATGCATATTCCTAATCAAGCACTTTCTTTAAAAGATTTTAGTAGCTAAAGATGATTACCCCGAATAGAGCGATTCTCCCATGAACTCTTCGCATGTCGAAGCAATATGAGTCGACGAGCAGCAACTGACGATAGGGTTGTTGTTGGGGTTTCTGTAGAAGTGGAAATCTGCTGCTGATCTTGATTGGTTTCAATTACAAGAGAACCAACACCACTATTGGATGAAGCAACAACAACACATTTTGGGTTTTTCTTGATTTGGGATTTTTTACAGGAGTAGTAGTTGTATGGTACTTGTAATGGTTCCACAAGAGATGCTACTACAACATTCATTTTCTTGGTACCTTCAATTACTCAGCATTCAAAATGATGGCTAGCAACTACAAATTTCTTCTTCTCTGAGCTGAGCAAAAATGCATACAATTAATTTGCACTTCAAGCTGAGAGTTTCTTTTAGCTTAGAGTATAAGGGGTTGTTTGGATTCTCAATAATCAAAAACTAATCCTAGAAAAAATCTGTTTTCATCTTGATTCTTCAGGATAGATTCCATTTTCCTCCTAAAAATAAATTCTCTTTATAAAAATAATACTTTTTCTATCTCAAATTCTGTGGTATTTGTGTTATACATCTCTTAAGAAAATATTGATTAGGAGAAGTTTTGACTATTTTACCGTTATCTATATAATATCTCTTCATTAAATATTTACGTATAATCATACCATGTTTGTAGTTTTCAAGAAAAATCACTGCTAAGGATAAAATGAGAGAACCGATAAAAAAAAAAAAAGATCACAACAAATAATTTTAGATGCAGTGAGTATAACTATTAACTTTTTGGTTATTCTATTTTATATAATTAAAAATACCATTTGACATTCAAAATCATCTCAATCAAAGATTCAATTAATTTACGATATTTGTAAAAGTGACAAGTAAAATAGAACACAATAACAATACCATGCATATTTCTATAGGACTTGGGTACAATACTCATCAAGAATAGTACATAGTTTTGTCTACAGTGTGATATTTGGAAAAAGCTAAAGTTGCAAGGAGTCAAATTTGTCTCCAAAAAAAAGAGCTACAAACTAGTAGGATTTCCCTATAATAAGAATGTCTTCAACTGGAAACTCCATTTACATGGAATGCTTTTATCTATACAATGAATTTAAACTAATTTATGAATGGAAATTCTAATGTAGCCATTGTATAGCATTATTGAGGTGCAACAATCTTGAATCTCCCCCGCGGCCTTTACAGAGATACCAGTCGAGGGGAAAGAAATGAGGGATTATATCGTTATCCCTGGTTCTTTGATAACACGATCAATCGAAGATTCTCTACAGATGACTTTGTTTAGCTTGGCATGGGCTTGTTCTCCAAAAATGATCTGAATAGAATGAAAGCTTGACGAGGGCGATGAAGAGGCACTTCATGCCCTGCTCCTGTTATAGTTACAAGGGTTAACCCTTTATATATTTGGCTCCATCCTCCAACCTATTCATAGAATAACGACAAGATACAAACGAAAGAATGAATTTTTCGATACTGGAGAGGAAAAGATGCAAAGGTTGCCAAGAAGAAAACAGTTTGCATTGTCCATTTATTACTAACCTTTTTATTGTCATACCAAGGGTACCAGTTTGTGATAGTTGGAAGCTTCAATGCATCTATAGAATATCGAGTTGCGGTTAAAGGAACAACTGAATCAGTATCGCCACTGCAAAGGATGTTAGATGATCACAAAATCAGATTCTGATTAAGATAAGCTGAAAAAGGTAAACATTATCAAAGTTGTCTGTGCTAACGAGTCATTTCTGCATAAACCGTGATGATTCAAGATGACACAAACATATTAGTTCATCCTATGACTTAGTTGGAAGTAAAGATACAATATGAGATGTTTCCAGCTCGCCTTTCATACTTGATATTCTTCATTTGAAAAGCCAAATGAATGTTGCCAACAAAAATCAGCTATATATAGCGAGTAAAGATGGAAAAAGTACTGTATTCAATTATAATTCGTAGACACTTCAGAAAAGGAGAGTATAGTTGCAGTAATGGATGTATAATAGTTGCAAAACAGTTCAGAAAAAGAAGTAATGGATGTACAATAACCAGCAAATAGTAACAAAAACAACAGTTAGTAACACTACTGCACCAAAATAATCGTAGTTGAAGTACAAGAAAAAACAGATAGTAATAGAAATCGAAGAACAAGAAACTACAAGGATCAATTAGTATAAGCTTTTCACTAGCTGCCTATGAACTTAAATTCCAACTACTTTGATGATAAGTACATGCGTAAATATCTCTTCTATGAGATAATGGTAATCAGTGAATTTAAAAAAAAATTGAACCATAGGAAAGATCCATTTTCAGAATCAAATGCCATTCTTAGCTTGATTCAAGTGCTTGTTGGAGATGCAATAGGGAGATCTTGACACTTGACTTTACATAGTAATACTAGTTTGTATCCAAGAAGAATAAATCACCGATAAGAGAGAGAGAATAAATGAATGATGGTATAGTATTCATGTCACTTCCGACTGCAGATAGTTAAATAATTTTGGAAAGAGGGTACCAAAACTTGAAAATGGGGTCCAATAACACAATGAAAATAGAGGGGCAAAAGAAGATGTCAAAAGAAGGACAGACTTAGTTTACCTGAATACCCATATCCTGAGACCGGCCGCTATTAGCTCTTGGTAGATGGGAAGCATTGACAAAGGAGAATCGTCCCAGTAGTCTCCGACAATATCACTGGAAACCAAAAACAATCCAATTAAAAGTTATCAACAAATGTGAAGATAGGAAACTTGAAACTTCAATAGTTTTATCAACAGACCTGCATGTTTTCCAAGGATAGGCAATCTTAGTTACATTAGCATGGAATGCCTTCTGTACCTCTGGGAGATTAAAATAAACATCAGAGTACCTCTCGGTACATGGATCATATGCTCTGGACATCCATGGCTACATTTTTGAAACAGTAAGAGAAGTTTAAAAACTTGAACGCCCACGTATTAAATTGAGGACTTCCGGACTACCATAAGGACATAAATATCAACATTAGATGTACAATACTAAACGGTGAAGTCCAGAATGATAAAAAAAAATCACTTAAATAGGTTTGGAAACAACAACAAACAACAATATACCTAGTGTAGTCTCATAAGGAAATAGGTGTGGAAACATTCTTAACAAATAGAAATCTGACACACTTAAGCAAAATAAGACAGGAGGATTACTAGTTAGAAAGGAGATTTAAGGGAAATTGATGATACTTCAAATACTCTCAATTGAAAAACTACATTGAAGAGGCACTCCTCTGAGAGAGTTTACTAAGCTAAATGAAGCTATCAAAAAAAAGTCCTAAAATCACAGATAGACCGTTTGAAGAAAAATAAAAGATAGCATACCTGCTAAAGTTATAGTTTCCATACTAGCAGTGTCTCACTAAAAAGGAATCGTTATTACTCACAAAATGAGAAAGATACTTTAATGCTTGTGGCTCTCTCTCTCTCTCGCTCTCTCATACATGAACATGACCAAACAAGTACTTCAAATGAAAATACAAGCACCTAGATAATAAACATTCAGCGCCTCTGAACCATTGAAAATGCAATCTTCCTGGTGTAACTTAACTGTTGAAGGATACCAGCATAAAACACTGATCCACAGAGAAAGGGGACATTTCTTTGCTAGATGCATTCATTTCGACAAAGGATTAAGAACTTCAAAATTTTCCACAAGGTGAAAAAGAAAAAGGTAGTTATGTTTTTGAATCTTTGATGGATGTAAGATTTTGGTAAAGCTAACAACTTGCAAGTCAGGCACCAGAAAGACAGTTCTACTTCAGATTGAGATATCAATTCTAAGTATGCACAATTTCAACATATTGTCTAAAACTCCAAATCTTTCACATCGCAGGAACTTATCTGTTTTTGTGAAATTTTTTTAAGCATGCAGTAATGTTTGTCTGGTCATTTTAGTAAACTAAAGTTTTGAAAGTGTGCAATTATCACAAGTAGTTCATCTCATTACTCTTTAACGACTTTCGCTGAACATTCTACAATTACCTACATTTGCCATCTATAAGTGGAGTGAGAAGAGAGCATAAAAAGTAAAGACTCACATAATGACCCCTTAGGTTGCGGTGAAGTGCATTAGTACTGGCACAAGGACGAGTATATATGCTATATGGGTCAATATTTCCCTGCTCATGTTCTGCAATAAGAAGAGCTTTAGTACAATCAGCAGAAGGATGTTCAGAAGATCCCGTGTCACATGTTATCTGTAGAAGCTTGTACGTAGAATCCGAAATCAAGCCATGAGTCCACCAGTACTCGAACGTGCCGACATAGTCATGGTAATCATCAGTAACAGCATTTCCAACCTAAAAAGACCATAACTTAATATTGACTCTGTAATATTGCATTATAAACACTCAAAAATGTCAACTGCTACTACCATAAAGCCCTTGAAATTAATAATTGGGTTCTTGATTCCCTTGTTCCTCTGGTAGACAAGTTGAGATAGCTGCGGAACATAATGCCCTAAACACGTGGAAGAAAAATGGAATTAGTATCTCATGATATTAACAAAGATGGATCCTATTAATCAATGTGATACAAAATACCTGCATAACTTTCTCCCGCAATGTAAAATTCTCTATGCTTGTACTGAGGAAACCTTTCAAACCACTTGATAAGAAACTGGTAGGTATCTTCAGCTACAAATTGGAAGGCCAAGGTTCAGCATTTCATCTTAAACAACGTAATCATTTCCATTAAAAAAAATTCATACAGCGTTTTGTACATTGGATTGACTTCTTGAAAAAAAAATGAGATGAGGTTCAAGTTTGAAAAAGTGGTTTTGACCAATTTTTAAAAAAACACAAAATTTCAAAAAAAATTCAAGTTAAATGCATATCCGAACACAACTCGATTTCCAAATATCTTTTTTCAACTTTTTCTCAAGTTAAATGCATATACAAACACAACTCGATTTCCAAATATACTTCTTCAACTTTTTTTCAAGTTAAATGCATATCCAAATACAGCTCGATTTCCAAATACCCTTTTTCAATTTTTTTTCAAGTTAAATGCATATACAAACACAACTCGATTTCCAAATATCCTTTTTCAACTTTTTTTCAAGCTAATGCATATTCAAACACAACTCGATTTCCAAATACCTTTTTCAACTTTTTTTCAAGTTAAATGCATATCCAAGCACAACTCGATTTCCAAATATCCTTTTTTAACTTTTTTCCAAATACTACTTTTCAAATACCAGGTTTTACGTTCAAACGCCTACTATGAATCTTCAAGATTCTCACATTGAAAGCACACAACATAATGACTATCATTCAATTACTCAATCATCCTTACCTGTTCTTTGATCACCAGCATCATACAAATCTGAGGAAGTATTTGTATAAGAAAAACCAACTCCAGCTGGTGATTCAAGAAAGAGCAAATTCGCTACTGCCAACAACAACAATTCGATTGGTAACACAAACAAAAAGTAAACATATTCAAAACAAAATATCATTCTAAAAACAAACACACATACAGTTGTTCCATGAGTAAGGATTCAAGTAAAGTGTCTTCCCATCAGCATTAATATGAAACGGGCCGATTTCTTCAGCAGCTCCATAAGCTACAGAAGAACATCCTGGTCCTCCATTAAGCCATAAAACAAGTGGCCTTTTATCAGGATTACGATTCGATGGCGATTCAATCAACCAGTAAAACAATGCCCTTCCAGCTTGCTGATTTACAGTTACATAACCTGAATACTGACTAAATTGTACATTTTCTGGTTGCCCAGGCAAATAAGTAATTCTATCATTTTCTTGTTCTACATTAGAGAAAGAATAACAACTACCCACAAACAAAAATGACAACAAAATCACATAACACAAAGAATTCTCCATGAATCTGTACACTGAAAACAAATCAAACACAAAGGTTGGATTTTTTTTCAAGAATTATGTACAGTTAGTCCAAGATATTGAACATTTATCACATGGGGCAAAACAATACAGTGAAAAAACACAGAAACAACAAAAATCCCAATTTTTTGTGGGATTTTCAAGAAACAGGGAGACAAGTACTATGGGGGCAAAATGAGAATGACCCAGATAGCAGAATATAAACTAAAGAATACCCAAATGCACAGATCTCTAAAAAAATTCTGAAATTCTAGTAATAATAGTAAGAGATTTGATCCAAGATTTCTACTAATTAGTGAAAGTTGACATTTTTATTAACCAAATTTAATCGCCCGCCTTCTTGCCATACAAGATAGAGTATTTTTTATACATCCAACTACTAAAAATATCTGTCTTTTGTCATTTTTGATTTCTTGTTCGGTGTCCGACAAGAAGTTCACTAATTTAAATTCACATTGTATAGGACTTACTCAGAGTAAGTTATCTTTACTATAAAAATATATTTTTTTTAAAAAATTAAGTTCAAACTTAAAATTGAAATATCTAATTAAGAGAAAAATAGTTATATTTATTGCACCACATTGTTTTAGTGGTGTGTCCTTTGTCATATTCACAATCACGGAATGATTGATGGGTTTCGTCGTAGTAATTATTTTGGTGGGGTATAAAGATATAATACCGGGACTTAACTCAATCTTCAAAGTTAACCTATAACACATTAACACCTTATTTACACTCAGGCTTAACTGAAGCATAAATCGTGAGTCGGAACGAAGATGAACCTAATTTTGATACATGTAAAGATATGATACTTTGATATAATTCAGCCTCAAAAATTAGCTCATTAAGAGCAGATTGTCTAAGTTCATATAAGGTTCATTCTTCAACCAAAGTGAAACTTTAACTCGCTCAAACAAAGTGCATGTAAAATGAAATATCTTGACAAATTTAATCGTCCTAAAATATCTTGAGCCTTAAAATAATAGAGGTGTATGTACTTTCATTGCAATACACACAACCCCACTATTGGGTCATGGGAAATAGGGAACAGTGTGAAATAAGGGATCTTTCTTATTTTGATTTCATTATGTTAGCCACTCTTGGAGCAATTTGACTTAACATGTAACAGTAGCACATGGAGATATTATGGATTTGGTTTTGATTGGTTGGCAAATTCTCATCACAAATAATTCACAAGACTTTTTGGACCAACATTATTTAATTCATATATACCCACTATCGTTGAATATGGACGGACAATAAAAGCTCCAAAAACTTTAACAAGATACTTCCTCCGTCTCATATTAATTGATCATCTTATTAAAAATAGTTATCTCATATTAATTGCTTGTCTTACTAAATCAAGAAAGTATTAATTAAATTTTTACTATATTATCCTCGCAAGTTCACGTTTGTTTATAAGATTTTCAAAAAGTTTTTTAAAGGAGTGAATTATTAAAATTATCTTATTATTTATGATTTTTTTAATATGCATATAAAAAGAAAAACGATCAATTAATATGAAACAGAAGAAATATTTTAGGTTCAATTTATATTGAAAATTTTTAGTAGTTACTTCGCCCTTGAAATGGGCCTTAAGATTAGTCCAACTCGGAATACCTACTACTAATACCTTTAGGAAGATAAAAAGGAAAATTGTATATAATAGCAAACTATTAATTCAAATTAAATGCTATAAATATAGTTTGATTTAATTGTACCCCATAGCAAACTGTTGTTATTTCACCTCTCTCCTGGTGAATCTCGCTCGCCACTCTCGTTCTCTCCCTCGTCTCTCTCGTTCTTTATACAAACGCAAGTGTATAAAGTGTGTTTGTGTTTGTATAAAGCGAGAGAAAATTGTATATATACATATATTTTCGTTCCCCTCTCTCCCCTCTCCCAGATCTTGCTCGCCACTCTCCCAGATCTCGCTCTCTCACTCGCCTCTCTCACTTTATACAAAAAACACAAATTGTATAAAATGCTTGTGTTTGTATAAAGCGAGAGAAAATTGTATATATACATATATTTTCGTTCCCCTCTCCTAGATCTCGCTCGCCACTCTCCCAGATCTAGCTCTCTCACTCGCCTCTCTCACTTTATACAAAAACGCAAATGTATAAAATGCGTGAAATTGTATATATACATATATTTTTCGTTCCCCTTTCTCCCCTCTCCCATATCTCGCTCGCCACTCTCCCAGATCTCGCTCGCTCACTCGCCTCTCTCACTTTATACAATTGATCTTTTTGTATATGTATACCAAAGCAGATTATACAACTGCTTTCTTTTGTATATGTATAGCGAAATATA
>JAJOOS010024736.1:0-11993 GCA_029582725.1 Solanum chiquidenum
TAATCTGAATATAAATAAATACTTAGTTCAAAGCTATCTTTTATTGTTTTTATTTTATTTCAATTTAAATCCCCCCATTTTTATATAACGACTATCGAATTAAATATTTGCTATTGATAATATTCTTCCATATTCTCTGTGGGATCGACCCCGAATCATAGTTGGGTAAATATATTGCATACGATCGTTTATATTTCTTTTCAAGAAGTATATTTGAACGTTATAAAAAATGGCGCTGCTGCCGGGGAATGTGGCTTAGAAATTGTCTTTAGTATTTATTTTGACTTGTAGTCCTTTTTTGTTTCTTAGGATTAGTTTTAAATTATTTTTTTTATTATTATTATTATCATATTTCTTTTACTCTTCTTGAGATGTCATCTGAAAAAGTATGTAGCGTTAAGTGTTCTTGCAGTTTTTGTACTTCTGACATTATGGATTCTTATAAGCTAATTTTTTCTCACCAAAATAAGTTGTGTCGGGACATGGAAGATTTCGTAGGATGAACTACCTTCTCCAACTAAAAGCACGTTGAACATACTATCATAAAACCAATTATTCAATTACTCTCAAAATCACAATAAAGCATGTTCGACAATTCATCTCATGAAGCATATAGGCAACTCATACTAAATGCACAACAACATGAGGAACATAAATCATGAAAACTCATTTTTTCATAAATCATGCACTTCTCAAGAACATGCATAACATAAGAAGATCATGGAAATTTCTAAAACACACATGACTCCAAATCATAAAATAAGTCACAAGGAACTCTTTGTCTCAAGCTAGAATAGGAATAGATAAAAGAGACGAGGATATTAGATCTCTCAACAATCTTGCTATCTAAGCACAATATCTCCCCCCTTGGGAGCATGCCCCTACCAAAACCTAAAATACTACTTCCTTCAAACAATCTCAAAGCATAACCAAAAACTCATAATAATCATATCGGGTTCTAAAATAACTAAAGGCCTATCAATTGCCACAAATCCTTTCCAAGGACAACATCAAGGTCTAAAAAGTAACATAAGAATCTAATAAAACATTTACATCCATAGGGAACTATCACATACTTGTCGTCATCCGGAGAGCCTTCTTGGTCCTTTCTAGACCAGATTGCATAGAAGCGATGATAATTTCGAGCATTGGGTTCCGTACCCCTAGGAGGATCTTGCTTGGACTTTCTTCCTTGAACCTTAAGCATTGGACAATATCTCATCATATGACCACTCTTCCCACAACATAGTAACCATCCGTGCAAACTAGGCACTTACCATCATGTTTCTTACCGCACTTAGCACAAGTAGGCGTAGTCACAGAAGAACCACCACTATTACCTCCTTGAGGTTTAGGGTTAGACACCCTATCCTTGTTGACCCTTGAGGAAACATTGGAGGAATTTTCATTAAAGCACCTCTTTTTGAACCTTGGTTGACCTTGTTCATCGGATCTAGTTCTTTTCACCTCCCTATTCATTTGCTTGAGTTTTTGTTCCTCAATTTTTTCGGCATGGACCATGAGACTTGAAATATTCATACTTGGGATAATCATTATTGAACAATATTCATTGACTACTAAGTCGGACACTCCCATGACAAATTTATTCATTCTAGCCCTCGAGTCCGCCACTATGGTTGGAGCATACTTGAATAGTTGGGTGAACTTTAGAGCATACTCTTTTACACTCATACCCCCTTGTCTAAGGTTTATAAACTCTTGCATTTTTTGTTCCCTCAACTCTAGGGGAAAGAATCTATCAAGAGACTCTGATTTAAATGATTCCCATCTTACCAGAACCGCTTCTACGGGTCACTCACCCTTCCATTGATCATACCAAACTTGAGCCACATCTTTTACTTGGTAGGCGGCTAGCTCCACCTTCTCCTCCGAAGACCACCCCATGGCATCAAGCACTTTGCAAACCTCATTGATAAACCTTTGGGGATCCTCTTCCACTTTGGAACCAAAACACTTGGGAGGGTTCATGCTTGCAAAATCACTCAATCTAGAAGCTGCGGAATTCATATTAGGGTTCACATGAGTTCCAACATCCCTATTGGATTGGGCCGCCATGGCTTGGGCTTGAGTTGTCACGGCTTGAGGTTGAGATGTCATGGCTTGCGTCAACATTAGAAGAGCGGACCTAACCTACACATCCGACATAGCTGAAGGGTTAATCAAAGCTTGATTAACTTGAGGAGCTTGATTCTCTTGAGGAGCTCCTTCATTGACATTGTCACCCTCTATTCTTCTTGCGTTAGCTCTTTGTGTATTCATATCCTAAAAGACACAAAAGACGGATTAGGATAGGAACCTTATGGAGTTAAACTCTATGGCACGACTTAAGAGTGATGAAATAAGTGTAGTTTCCTAAACATCTTATAGCCTCTCATTTATAAATGTGGCCGCTTCACACTATGAACAAGACTCTACTTGACGTGGCTTATGAGACATCATCCTATAATCATTCTAAACCTTCTGCTTTGATTACCAAGTTTGTCACAACCCATGAGTGCCCCTAGGTGTGACAAGGCGTACTCAACCCCGAAAGGTCTCATATAAACCTCTTAGCATATCATAACATATGATAAAAGAAATGATGAGGAATTTAAACCTTTATCCATACAATCAAAGTCTTTTATAAAAGCAAGCGAAAGTCTAGACTTGTCTCAATTTTCCATCTAATACAATCTTTGAATCAAATAGGGACACAACCCTTACAACATATTTTGAAAATGAAATACTATAAAGGAACTACAAATGACTCATACTTCCTCGAATCTTCAGGACTCACCAAACTAGCAAGGAGAATGATCAATTCCAAGCTCTAGCTACAAGAGGGATCAAATTGAGTGCCAATCCCTACACTTGGGGAAAATGTAGAAAAATATGGGTTAGTACAAAAATGCTCTAAGTATGATAGCCATGCATAAAAACTTTGAAAACATGCTAAAAAGGACATTTTGGTTGAAAACCATGCTATATGCCAAGTTTGAGAATCATCATGAACTTTAGTGTAAAAGCGTAAGTCATAAGCATATTCAACATATAGATCGTCATACCATAATAGAACCATCTCATAAGTAACCCTAAGTTATACTTGTGCAATTCATAGATAAAGATTTCATAATCCCATCTATACTAAGTACCACTTTTAGGCCACCATAAACATACTTACCATTCGATGACCTCATCCTTTGTTCATACTCATAAATAAGGACCATTCAAATTTAGTAAGTCATATTAAGGAAAGCAACTCATAGCAACAATTCACATTAAGCATACTTCATTACAATTAGCCTTCATATAAACATACTTCGTAGAATAATCATAAGCCTATTCATTTCATAAAACATTATAACATAAAAGAACAAACCATGACTACTCTCAAGGCCTACTTGTGTAGTGCATGGATGAAGTTCCATACCCCCACCCACACTAAGTAGAGCTTCTGGAGGGGCCATAGTTCATAATTCGTTTTCTTGATCATATTTCATCATGGTGAGAATAATACTTAACCGACATAGATCATGTGAGCTTAACATGGAATCCGGTGTCATGTCCCCACACCAAAAAGAGGTGTCCTAATTTCCTAAGGTAGGACTAACGTTTGTTAGCTTAGGTGGATCCACTAGCTAAAGACCTATGTGGGCACATAGTTATGGGATAGGGAGATTGCTACTAGAAACCCACACTTAACTGAGGTAGAAGGTTTCCATCTCATGAGATACATGTTTTGGGCACCTGGACTTAACCGTTGTAGAAGGAACCCATTTAGAAATACAGATTTTCTGAGGTAAAAGCTTCCATCTCATATACATTATCCACTTGGTGCTAAGCATAATTTCCATGGAGTACTTGTTAAGTCATAACTTGTTTTATTCGAATAGCTCATTAGTTCATACGTGAGAATAACCTTTTACCGTTCATGTCTTCATGTGCATGTTAGATTTAATTAGGTGAGAAAACCTTTCAACCTTAGAATCATCATATTGTGAGAAAACCTTTCACATCATGTTCATTATGTGTTTATGAGAATATCCTTTCAAAAAATCACAACACCTTATCATAATCATGGATACTTCATTCATACTTCATTCATAAGTGTGTGTGTATGAGAATAGCCTTTCAACAACATCACAATTACATCATAGTCATAATAACATTACTCTCAAAGTATTCACAAAACATGTACATAAATATCATGATCATACATAATTCTCATAATTTGTCCTTCAAGGACCATAGATCACATTCAATCAACACACCTAGAATTACTACATTAGGCATGGATAATACATGATTCAAGTATTCAATTCATAACATTGATAATTCTATAACATTCTACTTGCATCAATCATTACCCACACTTTAAGATCCAATTTGAGAAAATAGGCTAAGTCTTGGATTCTTGAGGAATTCAACTTAAAATCATATAAAATCATCAATATATCCATAATCAAACATAATTAAATCATTTAAAATAAATTTGAAAGGAATCCATGAGATTGAAGTCAAACCCTAACTTTTGGGTTTTGTAGTTTTGAAATAGGGGCTTTTGAAGGGGCTCTATGGTTGAAGGTTTCCCATAGATGAAGAACTACCATACCTTATTGAATATTTACCATGAATTTGAAGAGAAAAGATTGATTCTTCAACCCTAGCTTTACCTTTCTTCTTTTTCTTCCTTGGAGTTCTAGAGATAGTTTATTTTGGGGAAGGTTGGTTATGGATTTGGGTTTTGGGATTTTATGAAGTGAATGGGTTGGTTAATAACTGAAAAACACTTATATAGGTTAATTAATACTATATAAAACGACTCCACTTAATACTAACTAAAAAGGAAATTACCTAAACAACCTTAGCCTTAACCGCCAAAGAGGCAGTTTCAGGTGCCCACCCACGACCCTCACTGAAGAACCGTGGTTGGACCCACGGCCCGTGCTGGTGAGGCATGGGTTGAGTTACTGTGACTACTCACTTTTCCCTCTTGACCCATGACTCACTCCCACGGAGCGTGGACCACCCTACGGTGTGTAGGTCCCTTTGTGGGTCACTATTTTGGGAATTTTTTAGGGGAATTCTAGGGTCCTCCTCAAGGATCCTTGGTTGGTCCTTGGGGAGTCGTCCTTTACATTAAACCCCTAAACCCTTCATTCTAAGTACGAGAAACAAATTTTATGACTCTAACACCTACGACAAGCTCTAGTTAAGCCTACTAATTTCCGGAGTGTTACAGAACCCTTGGCATGGCTTACTACTAAACTGGAAGACTTAACAACTTATATGGAAGCTTTATGAAAGATGAGCATATCAATTATTTAACCAAAAAAAAGCTATCCCAACAGCTCTATCCAAAAGTATGAATAACACTAGTATATGTATTTGAAAACATCAGAATAAAATGACTGACACTTTTAACTTGTTAATGAAGCTTTCAATGAAATGTAGATAGCTTTCGGAAAAAAAAATCTCATCTCTCTGAATTTTGTACTATCAATGTCTATTAAATACTAAATAAAATAGATAAACTCGACCCATACAAAAACAAGGAGGTCTAACAAAATGATGATTGAAAAGATGTTAGTGAAGCATCTGCTCCCAATCATGAATACCTAAATTCGAGTCATTTAAATATGCAGTGTCAAATGACGTAAGATCATAGAATATATGGTTTGTAAAATAACCAAAAGAATCAATTGTATAAACAGAATTGAAAGAGTAAATCTGAAAGTAGACTGTAAGATAGTCAACGAAAAACTAAAGCATGCATGCGTACTTTAATAACCAAGCTTTAAATCTAAATATGTATGCAATAGTACTAAAAGCAATATAATTTACTTTTCTTAGGGATTTTCTTTAACTGAAAACAATCATGTGAGCTTATAATGATGCAACGTCTTGGAGAGATTGCCAAAGTTATCCTATAACTTGTTAGGATAAATGATGAACTAAACCTATGGATGTAATATTTGAGCCCTTACCATGAAATTTTTTAGGATTCGCCCAAATCTATGGAACAACCCTATTCTACATTGGCTGTAGAGTTTTGGTGTTTGGCTTACCTTTACCCTTACCAAACCCGTTGATCAATACTACTCCAAAAATAATGTAATAATACTCAATGACTGTATGATATCTCATTTAGGAGAAATTCCCCACTTTAGGGGAAAACTGACATCATCTGTCTTGAGTTAATATTCAAAACTACTTCTTTATTACTCTAAAAGTTTTGTTTAAAATGTTATGCTTTTATGAAATACTTATTTTACTTTTTCGAAACTAAGATATATGCTTGTTTTAAAAGCTAACTGTGCTATTCTTTCAAAAAATAATGCACTTCTAGCAATTCATTCTTTCTTAAAACTCCTAATTAAATACTACTTTAAGACTTGGAATTTAATTTACTCATGAAAACAATGCATAGGAAATATTATGTCAAATTTTTTAAATAACTGTTAGCTAACAAGTGTTTGTGTGGTTTATTAAGCATGAACAACAATCAAAGATCATTAATATCATGAAGTAATGAAATATCTATGATTAAATGAAAATCAACAATAGGAATATAGGTAGAATTTTGAACATAATGAACTTTGAGGTTAAAACTTTAGTTTTGTCTTACTAACTAAAATCGTAGCTATAGGGATTGAGAATAAACTTAATCCCTCACTATGATAATCTTACATACTTTGGAGAACAAGATTTCTTAAGGAAAGTTTGATACCGTACAACTGATCTTCTTGATTCTTTCTCTAAGCTTAGGGAGAAAGACATGAGAGTATTTTGAGGTGATACTACGAAATAATCCTTAAAATATACTAAATTGTTGAGGTTTAGGCTTTGGAAGAATGGGAAGAGGCTGAAATCACACCAATTAAAAAGTTATCAGTACTTTTCACAAGGCTTAATCACAAGTCATGGTTGGATATTTGCTCATAGAGTATTTTCATGGAATCAAGGCTAATATCTAGCTAGGAATTAGAGATTCATTTTATGAGCTCAAATCATGTACCATAGTTTTATCCACGGTTAGTACTTTGGGTTTGTGAAAATCAGGCCAAAAACAAGGTTTAGGACTTCATTCTACATGTCTGTGGATTGATCCACAACCAGAAGATTTAATCCGTGGAACTTAAGATGAAAAATCATTTGTCGAATTTCATTTCACAAGTTCCATTTATGATCTTTAATTTAATTTCCAACCCATAAATCATTAATTTAATTTCCAACCCATAAATTGGACTTGTGAAAATCATGTTTGGAAAACTCTTTTGGTAGTATCACTAGTAAAATGGTCATAACGTTACTCTAAATTATGATTAATGAACGGTTAAAGCAATTAGAAAGGTGACTCATAGACCTTTAATTTGATAGATCGTGGGACACCTAACTCTTTATATGTTGAGGGATAAGGTCGTGTGAAGTTTACCCTTGAATGAACTAATCTAAAAAACTTAGCTGGTAGCAAAGCTATAAAATCAACTCAGTGCTAGAGCTTATGAACCTAAACCACATTCTGATACACTTTCCATACTTATGAATGGAAATTAACACATGTACAAGTAAAACATTTTATACTGCATGACAAATGGTTTTGATCCTAAGCATAGTTTTAGAAAGTGTTTTAATACCTCCCACTTGAGATCATTCATCCTTGAATTATGGCCAAGTTAGGGCAACCACCTTAAGCTAACTTTCTTTGAACTGCATTTTTCTATAAAGGTCTTACGACTTCGAAGGAGTAAATGAGGAACAAATAAAACACATAAACTAAAACATTCAAACACCAAGTATATGTGTTCAATCTAAAAGAAGGGAAGGACTCATACCTTCAATATACTTATCATGAAAAATAAACAACTGAGTATATCTAACTTCCATATCTTCTTAGGCTTAACGTAGCCTCTTAAACAAATTGATTCCTCTACAAAACCTTCATTCATGCAACCTCCTTGGTTCTCAACTTGCGAACATGTCCATCATGAAGCATAACTTGAACCTATTCATATTACAAGCTATCCTTCACGCCAAGAATTTCTATGGGAATGATAAGTGAGGGGTCACATAAAGACTTAAGCAAAGAAATATGAAACAATAGGTGAAATCCTACTAACTTTAATGGTACCTATAACTTATAAGCTACTTTACGAATTCTCTTTAATATTTAATGTGGACCTATATAGCGGGGATGGAGATTCCCTTTAATTCAAAATCTCAAGACACCCTTCAGGAAAAAGACTTTTAAGTAGACCCAATCATGCATTTTGAATTCTAAGTCCTTATGTCAAACATCAGTATAGGACTTCTAATGGTTTTGTTCAATGTTCAACCTTGCATGAATAGTCTTAACCCTCTGCATAACCTGATAAACTAACTATGTCCCTATCAATTCTGCTTCACCAACTTCGAACCAATCAATCAGAGATCTGGACCATCACCCTTAAAATATAATAAGTATCTATTTGAATACTAGAGTGGTAACTATTATTGTAAGCAAGTTCTATGAGAGGCAAGTTGTCATCCCAACTTCCCTTGAATTCAATGAATGAAGCCCTTATTTTGTCTTCTTAAGTTGTAATAGTATGTTATGCCCCACCATCTATCTCAAGATGAAAAATGATACTAAGGTTCACCTAAAGACCCAATCCCTTCTAAATGACTTCTAAAATAGGGTGGTGAAATGAGCTCCCCTAGATGATATAATTGACAAAGAAACTCCATTAAGTCTGACTATCTCACATATGTAGAATATGGGATAGTTCTCTAATAAATCAGTAGTCTTATTGGAAATAAATAAGTTGACTTGGTTATTTCAATCTATAATTACCCAAATTAAGTCATGTTGTTGATGAGATCACGGCCATTCGGTAATGAAGTCCGTATTGATCCTCTCCAACTTTCTCCCATGGGAGTTTTATTTTGAGCCAAGCCACACAAACTTTGGTGCTCAACCTTAACTTGTTAACAATTCGGATACCTAGAAACAAAATATGTAATGGCCCTTTTCATAACATTCAACTAGTAGAATTCTTTCAACTCATGGTACATCTTTGTGGAACTTGGATGAATTGAATACATAGAACTATGTCCTTCTGCCATAATCTATTTTTGAGACCATCCATAATTAGAAAAAATATCCTGCCTTGGTATTCAATAAGCCATCCCCTCATTTTTCATAGCTCATAACTTTTTGTCTATGAACTTCTTTCTTTAACTAAAGTAAGGTGGAGGTCATTTTCCTACTTATCTTTCTCTTCCACCAGTCCCTTGTGCCACACTACCTTGACATTGAGTAGGTCTAGCCCTGGAGTTATGGGATTTCTGATTCCTTAAATTACTTATATTCTTCGGTGCAGGTGCACTAGCAGATGATGAAGAAGGTCCAGTTGACCTTTGTTGAAAGGATGACTGGTTCACATTTCCGTAATCATGGACTGTCATCTTTGCCCTTTTTTAGAGGAACTCTTTTCTATCTTTCAGCTTATCTTCCTCGACTTTCTGCACATGGATCATAAAACTGGCTATGTCCATATCTCCTATCAGCATATCTGCCTTACCCTCCTCACCTGACAAGCGAGACAATCCAAAAATAAGGAGACTCATCATGCTTCTCATGTCTATCACCAACTCCAGAGCATAACGGGACAACTAGGTAAATTTGGGGTTGTACTCATGCACACTCATCGCCTCCTGTTTCAAGTTTAGAAATTCCTTCATCCTTTCTTCCCTTAGATCGCGAGGAATGAAGTGCCCTAAGAAGGCACTTTCTGTAACACCCCAAAAATTTCCAAGTTAAGACCCAAACTATTCTTTATTTACTTGTAAAATTGAATCGGGTAATTTCTAAATTGCCCATATGTTTAAAGGTAAATTATTTAGTGTGGGGATAATTTTGGATATTAATTAAAGCCAGTGAAATCTCGTAGCACAAAGTTGAGTTGAAATTTTCCCTACCGACTAAGTTTTGATTTAAGATTCTGCTTGAGTCAACTTGAAATGACCATATATGTTAGAATATAAAGAGTTATGTGACCACAAACCTATCCAATTTAAGGCATTTGAACTTTCTTTCTGACGATACCAATTTCACAACAATCCAAGTTCCGAGTAAAAATAAATGACCATTTTAGTAACTTGATACAGTGTAGTGATGAATTAGCCGATGGGAAAACATTAAAAGGGGTCATTTTTTTCTTCCTACCTCTAAGAAAACCCTAAACAAATTTCTTGAATAATTAAAGGTCCAAACCTATCATATTTTCATCTCATAATCCAACATTCTCTTCTCTCTCAAACCCTAAGGCAAAACCCTAAGGAAAAATCAAAGTAGAAGACTTCCATTCAAGATTCTTTTAATCCTTTTCAAGATTCTTCTTCAAGGTAAGTCCTTCTCCAAGAATTTCATTTCTCCAACTCAAATTCCTCCATGAAATTATGAATCACTAATGAAAATTATAATTCTTGGGCATATTAATTTCAAGAAACTAATTCAAGAATCTCAAGAAAGGTTTTCTTGATTGTTCTCCTTCAAGCTAGGGTTTCAAGGCTTATAATCAAGTTCTTCTTCAAGATTCTTCAAGAACGTTGTTCTTCAAGGTATGTAAGGTTATAATAGTATTGGACTAGTTCGTCTTCATACCCTACATCTACTTTCAAATTAGTAAAAGAGTAATCTAGGTTTTTATCCCTAGATTTAAGTTTTCTTAAGATGAGTTGATTTTTGAGCTCTTGAGTAGCTCATTCCTTTCGAAATTTTATTCCTAATTTTTGAATTGTTATATGTTATGCATTAAGATTCTTGAGTTGATTATTTATGTCCATAATTCAGTATTAACTCTATAATTGAGTATTCTTGAGATGAATAGTGTGGTTGAGTTCTAAGTTCTGAGTTCTTGAGTTCTAAGTATTGTGTTTTATATATTGTTATTGAGATCCTTGAGCTGATTCGTTCATGTCTATATTTCAGCATGAATCCTATTTTCAGTCATAATTTTTGAGAATCTTTTAAAGTAACCATTTTTGTCTTAAACTTATTTTCTAAGAAAGAAGAGATGAGTTTTGAGAAAGAGTTTTAAAACATGATCAGTATGATAGTCAAGTATGTCATCTATGTTTAAGCAGTATAGTATATAGGTATGCCATCAATGTTTATGCAGTATGACTTCCCGAGTCATCAATGATCACATCACAATATCATTTTAGATATATTTTTGAGAAAGAGTTATCAAATATGAATTGAGTAAGAGTATTAGGAAACTAAGTATTTGTAAAGGTATTAGTTTTTACATTGAGAAAAGAGAAACTTTTATTTATAAATAAGTTAATGAGTTCAGAGATATTTCAGAGTAGTAACCTCTTTTAAGAGGTTATTTTGAGTAATTACCTCAAAACAGAGAAAGTGTATATTTTATACATTTGAGCATGAGTATATATATATATACTAGTTTTTCGACACGTGTGTTGCACGTGATTACCAATTCAGAAAATATATGTTATAGTAAATAGTATTTCTTATTTAAGAGAAGATTTGAATAATAAGCTTTGCACAAAATAAGATTGCAGATTTTTTTGTGAATATTCAATGTGGATCCTTGTATATATCTCTTATTCACGAGAACCTATGAAGATGGTCAATGAAAATTTTTATTAGCTAAATGCATATATTTATTTCAATTTGCTAAGGTTCAATAATGTAATTGGTCGTATCTCAATAATATTACCTTATAGACGATATTTGTTGTGTATTTTTCTTGTCATCTATCCAGATGTGTTTGCATGTGTATTTCACGTTAAACTGTTCAGATGTCATATGAACATGTGAAGAGAACAACTACATTTTATATTTTAGAACTAATTTTTATATATTAATTTTTATTTTATAAGTTATAGCATAATAAATGATGTTCTTGTTGTTGGCTCTCATATTTGACTTCTCAATTAACTGTGTAAATAAATCAAAGCTAGTTATCTCACTGTCCATAGTTAAC
>JAJOOS010024737.1:0-24390 GCA_029582725.1 Solanum chiquidenum
AGTATATGGGTATTCCCCATCTTTCCATTTTATTTATGATTTAGCTTCCGCATCAGTTTGTTATCTTTAGTATGCTCATGATCATGCCAGCAGGGTTAACTTGGGATCACTTGTGGTCCTAGGTCCCGTGTCCGCGTCTCGGGGGTAGTCTCGGGGCGTGACATTATGTGTGAAATTGATTAAGTATACTCCTTAACATTACTAAAAGAATCATATATACTCCTACATGGTTTAATTTAAAATTTAAAATAAGAAAATATATATATAAATTTTAAAAATAAATTAGGGATTATGTGTATTCTATTTTTACTTATGTTACTAATTGTCAATTCTTGTTCTTTGTCATAGAGCTTCATGTCAATTCGGAAAACAATTCACTTCAGTTAGACAAGGGTATATGTGAGTCACTTTTATAATAGTAGAGGTATATGTGAGCCACTTTTATAACAGTAGTGGTATATGAAAGTCATTTATGTAACAACTGATATATGAACTCTAAATAACAAAGTTGAGGGGTATTTATGTCATTTTCTCTTTCATAAAAGGTAAAGTAATGGTTGAATGCTTTCTTATATTAAATAAGTGTCTTTGATAGATAATTTTCATTACTTATATGATCATATAAGAAAGGTAACAAATAAAAATTAACCTATGAGCTTGTCTTGAAAAGTCAGTTGCACGCTTAAACTATCATGACAACCTATTACACACCTTTACTATTTAAAAATGAATTATTGTACCCCTTAAAACTGACATTGTAAAAAAAAAGGGAAAAAAAGCGTGTCTGGTAAAAAAATAATCAAATTCCTATTTTTACACCAGAATCCTCCCCCCCCTCCCAAACATATCCCATTTCAATGCTTATCCGATTTCACCATTTTCATTATACCTGATATTTCTCTTCGTCCTTGAAGGTGGTTCTCATCATATCCCATTTCAATGCTTATCCAATTTCATATTTTCCATTATACCCAGTATTTCTCTTCGGCTTTGTAGGTGGGTTGATAAAATTGATGATTGAGTTTAAAAAATAATATATAATTATGAATTTTTTGGCGATGAAGTGGGAATTGGGAATTGAAAGGGGCGAAGAAGAAAAGAATGATATCGATAATGGTGGTGGTGATATTTGTTGGTGGATTTGTACCTTTTGACGGTGATAATGTGATTTTGGTGCTGAGTTGAATTTTATGGTGGATCTTTATAATTTTTGTGGGAACGATAGTGATAGTGTGATTTCGATGGTGGGTTTGATCGTAGGTGGTGAAATTTGTGGCAGTTATTTTTATTTTTATGGTGAAATATATAGTGTGGCTTCATGGTTGTGTTCATTGAAGAAGAAGCACTTGAATGACACACCAACATGGATTGTGGTGCACTGGTGGGAGTGTTTCACCCTTAACCAAAGGTCTCGGGTTTGAGCCCTGGGTATGGAGAAAATCATGTTTGGAGCGTCACCCCCAAATGGGCCCTGCATTGCGGAATTCGGATTTAGTCAAAGCTCCAATGTGGGCTCCGAACACCGGATGGGAAATAAAAATAAAATAAAATTGAATGACATGAATAATTTTATTTGAAATCTAACATGACATCTGGTGTGGCTATGAGATGACATTGATGTGGCTTAAGTGTGATACACCTTTTATTGTGTGAGTGGTGTTGTACGTCTCAGGGGTAAACAAATTCTCAGTGGAAGATAACTGATATTGAAGACAAACAAATCTACCTGAAATGTTAACTGATATTGAAGACAAACAAATCTACCTGAAATGCTAACTGATATTGAAGACAAACAAATCTACCTGAAATGCTAACTGATATTGAAGACAAACAAATCTACCTGAAATACTATTGGTAGAAATGGGTTAGAATTGGGAAAGGTCGTTTCATCAGCTCAAAAGGAAATTGAATCAAATAAATGAAGAGGAAAAAAAATGATGGGAAAATGTGTTTCTGGGAACAGATGAGCTATGTTTGCTTCGACAATTCATAGATAACTGGAGGATGGAGAATGCCTATACTGACCGCTCCAAAGAGAGCACAATTTCTATGAAATCAATGTTGAAATTTGTAGGATGAGCTATATATATAGGTTCCACCGCCAAACGAAAATAAATAGTAATAAAAGATGAGTGTGCATTTACACATCTATACTAATAAGCAAAGTCATGGCATTTACGCATCTATACCAATTTCTTCAAATTTGAATCTAACGTTGGGTGATTCTCGATGGAATTGTTTCATCTCATCCATCATCTGTGTACCCCGATGAAAGTGCCCACTACTCCAAATGAAGATTTTCTCAAGTACCGGTGCAGATGCCAATATAAACTTCAAGAATTCTATTTCCATCTCAAAACCAATAAAATAACACATTTCCAAACTTTTAAGAAGCTTCATAGCACCACACGAGATTGCTTTGGCTCGTAAGAATTGTATAACAGGTTCCACCACAATGTCTACTACTTCCTGCAAAAAAATTGGTAACAATTAGGAGGATTCAGATGAAGAAACCATATCAATGTTTAATGAGAAAGTATGAGGGTGCTTACACATTCAATTGTAAGTTCTTGTAATTTAGGGCAGCTTGTAATCAAGTAAACTGCACTAGAAACCTCCTCAACATTTCTGAAAGACATGTCCGAAATACATAGAGATTTGACATTGTTTAGAGCAGCCAGAGGACTCTCTGGACTACCTCCCATGGTCAAGTACTAGAAGCAAGTCAAAAAAATGGTTAAAGATACAGCATATGATTATAATAAGTACCAACTATCATAAGTAATATTATCACAAATTTACATTACCTCTAATGATGAACCGCCTAGTTCAAGTTGTTCCAGGGAAGGCATGAAATGGAAGAACTTTGTTAGAATAGAACAAAAAGTTGATGTATCCATCAAAATCCGATTAAGACATACAACAATGGTTCTAAGAATAGGGACATTCTTGAAGTAAATGGACTTCGATGTTCCAAGAAAGTCGAAGCATTGGAGATTAGGGGCATTAATTTCAAGAACGTCAAATGTGGTGCACCTAGTCAACATCAAAATTTCAAGAAATGGACATTTAGTTATGAGATTCCTGAATATTGTTGGTTCAAAAATGACACGTTGAAGATTAATACTAATAAGCTTTGCAAACCCTTTGAAATTAGGTGGAGGGTGGAAGAAGCACATATCAATTTCCAGATGTCTTAGTTGCTGAAATGTGAAAAGATAAGAAGGTAAATGATATTTGTTGCCTGTGAATATTTGAAGGGTGAGTTCCTGGACATTTCTCTTTGACAAGAAGAGCATCCAATTTTCAATATCACGATAACATATCAAATTATGACGTTGGAGAGTAAACCTTAGTATTGGTCCTTGATGCAGTCGTAGGACTTGGTAAATGATTTTCTTGGCTTCTTGGTTGTCGTTGAATGATGTGAAAAACTCACTACGAAAATGAAGTTCTGCACGCATTACCCATTTTTTCCTCCAATCTTTTGACAAGATACTGGTCTTTACTGCATCTTTCATAGGCAAGCTTCCTAGAATTTTATCCAGGACATTACAGGGAAAATTGCTAATTGTAGCACTCATCATGGTTATATACACATTTTGTAGACAACTCTAAAATATCAGATCTAAAAAAAGAAAATATTCAAATTCTCATAAATTCACATTTCAACAATGTATGCATAGTCTTATATAACTACTAGTTCAAAATTTTCAATCGCATAGAAATTTATCATTTTTTCAATATCGGAGAGAAAAAATAAAGATGAATGAGAGAGTACCAGGAAAATGTTTATTGGAGATAACAATGGTGAAAACATGAATTTAAAGGGATATTTACCTAAATACAGCGTACATTTTTTTGGCAAGGCGGAACAAGGAAGCCACTTTCATTTATAGAAAAAATTCTTGTAAAAAGCTATTCTGCAATCGGCGAAACTTATACTAGAGCAATTAGCTCATGCTCTATCTTTGTAATGTCAGACATCTATTTCCATTTCAAGAAAATGATTTTATAGAAATATATACTTAACATATGAGATATCTACTATGACAATTTTTTTAAAACAAATATCAACTCCAATAAGTATATGAATTATGCATAGATCGGAAGTAAGCATAAATAGGCTCCAAAAAGTCCTGGGGAGTTCCGCCCATAGGGCTTTTGTCTACTGGGAAACGTGTTGCTTGTGTTGCGTGGACTAGGAATACATCTTAGGTTTGGGTTTACAACAAACAAAACCTACTATTTAAGACGAGAATAATATACATCAAGATTTGTTATTTATTGAGTTGCGAAATTCTTTCCACTATGGGGATTTTTTGGTTACACATACTAAAAGAGAGTTACAAAAACAAAGTTGAGTTCAGAGGCATACCTGTAGTAGAGCAGCCTCTACTTCTCCGCTCTCCATTTCATTTTTCTTTGGATGCTCGGTGATTCATTCTTCTCTCTTAAATAAAGAATCTAAATAGAGAAATTTTGCATTAGGTGTTGCTATTATAAAAGAAAGGGAAAAGACACAAATACCCCCCCCCCTCCCCAAAGTATGACCGAAATCCCAGATATACTTTTTAACTAAACGAAGGTCCTATTACCCCCCCCCCCCCACCCCGAACTCATTTTTTTTTTGTAATTTGTATACCGTTTGGCTTACGTGGCACACTCCGTGACTTCACATAGTCGAGGCACATGGGAGCTGTTTGTATGCCATGTAAACCAAAAAGGGTTTGGGGGGTGGGGGGTAATAGAACCTTCACTATTCCCATTACTCCAAATAAAACTAACAAGGCATACAAGGTTCAACTCACTTTGGAAAAATGTGAAAGAGGTCCACTTGCCTTAGAAGGAAGAAAAATTAACTTCGCAGCTGAGCCTTCCCTTTAGGTTGAGCCTCTGAATACAAACAATCTAATCAAATATAGGACCCCATAAGAAAACTTGAACAATGATACTCATGATGCCAATTTTGAAAATTGGGTTCGAATCGATCAAAAAAGTCAAACTCGAGGGCTTAAGGTTATTCTGAAATTTTTATAGAAAAACATGATACCCAAAGATTTAGGAACCCACATGCGAAATGGTAAAGGAAAAAGAGTTAGAAATCATACTTCAAAGTCAAAATTATCAAAACCCAAGTTCATGAGAAAGTATCCAACTTTAGAATTTGAAATCAATGATTTAATATTAAGAATGATGAAATAATAAATGAGTAATGAAGGGTTGGAGTAAAAATCACTTACCCAAAGTAAAGTTTCTAAACGTCTCTTTGAAATCACATAAACAAAATTCTTAGAGTTCAAAAATAAAGAAATGGGGGAATACGTATCAATTTAAGGAAATAAGAATTTTCCCAAGTCAGTTACTCCACGTGATCACAACTCATTCCACATGATCGTAAAGAGGAAATAAGTTAACTTATTATTACATGCGCGACCACAACACAATTTTCACATTTCAATGCCTAGTATGCTTATACCTCTGCAATCCAAGCAGGCCTCACGTGAATGCGATGCACAACAAATATAACCTACGCATCGCGGAAGAAGATCCCACAACCGCGATGATAAATTCATCAGACATTAGAAACAATAGCAGCAACACCACACTAAGGTCTCCTTGAATCCCGTGCACACAAACAAATTATACTACCTCACAAAATTCAATGTTCCAGAATCAATGGAACAATCAAAATAGAAATTTGAGGTCTTCTTGACTCGAGACCCATTAAATCCATAACTAACTAATATTCATCAAAAGATTAAAATACCCTCAGAACCCTAGAAAATTACACCAAGGCCTTACCTAGGCATAACATCACCTGATGAATCCAATGAAATTGATGAAAATCCAATTCTAGCGTTTGAACTCTGAACGTTGACCAAATTCAAACCTTGGTCTAAATTCGCTCAATAACTCAACTCACATATTCGAGTCGACATAAAGACCTCGAAACTAAAAATGACAAATCTCCTAGACCAAAGTTTCCATTCTTAACCGATGGGCATTACATAATTCCAATCATAGACTCTTAGATCTAGATGTTAACTAAGTCACATATCAACTTGAAAACTTCCAAAAATCTGAACTTTTTGTCCTGCGACAAAACTAACCTCATAAACTAATCAAACTTGACTTGAGGCAACTACAAGGAGGGTAAAACGGTAATATTTTCTAGAAATTCAAAAAATGACGCTTAGGTTTATTACATTATACACCATTGAAAACCATGTTCTCCTCGAACATAAAATAGAGGAGAGTAACTGAAGCTTTGAAAAATTATGGATATTTGGCACGCATATTAGACTCCTTTTTTCAAGTAATCTCCTCGATCGGGCGTAGCTTCCATTAAACTTTCATAGAAGAAATTTCCTTAGTCCATAGATTTCGAACCTGCATATCCAAAATATATATATGCTCCTCCTCAATGTTAAGTCCGGATACAAAATCACTGAATCAAGTGAAATCACATGGGAATCATCGGATACATACTTCCAAAGCATAGAGACATGAAAATAGGATAAACAACAAATAAGCTTGGTGGCAAGGCCAATTGATAGGCCAAGTCTGGGATTTGCTCAAATATCTCAAACGGGCCAATGAACCTAGGGCTTAACTTCCACTTCCTTCCAAACCTCATCACACCCTTCAAAGGTAATACCTTAAGGCATACATGATCACTATCTACAAATTGTGATACTCAAACTCTCCTATTATCATAAATCTTCTACCTACTCTAGGCTGTCAAAAGTTACTTTGAATCAAACGAACATACTCCATAACATTAGTAAGAAAATCAGTATCCAAGGTACTCATCTAAATGACATCAAATCGACTGATCATAGATCTACATACCCTACCATTCAATGCCTCAAAATGAGCCATTTGGATGCTAAAATTATAGCTATTTTTATCAGTAAACTTTGCTAAGGGTAGATACTGATCCTAATGGTCACCAAAGTCAATCACACATGGTTGAAGCAAGTCCTCAATTACATGAATCATCTTCTTGGACTTTCCATATGTCTGAGGGTGAAAAGTTGTACTAATATCCAACTGGGTACCCTTCTCATGTTGTAATTCCCTCCAAAAGTGAGTAAAGAGAGAACCTCAATAAAAAATAATAGAAATAGGTACCCCATGTAAATGAACTATATGATTGAGGTAGACTTGAGCAAACTCCTTGACTCTATACTTCACCTGGACTGGAATAAAGTGAGCGGACATAGTCAATTTGTCAACAATCATACAAATCAAATCATTACCACCCATGGTGGTAGGCAAGATAACCACAAAATCTATATTGATACTTTCCCACTTCCATGTAAAAGTGGGCATCCTCTAAGATACACCACTAGGTCACTAGTTATCACACTTGACTTGTAGGCAAGTCAAACACTTGGCCAAAAAGTCAATTATGCCCTTCTTCATACCACACCACCAATAATGGTGACTCAAGACATGGTACATCTTGGATGCTCCCAGGTGTATAGAGTACTTCGAATAGTATGCCTCCTCCAAGATCAATCTACTCAAATCACCCACCTTCGACACACAAATGTTTACTCATATTCTCAATGCACCCTCATAGTCAAGTATTGGTTCATTAGCTTCCCCTCTCATCTCCTTGTCTCGAATGATAAAATATTTCCAATTCTCAAATTTCCTCTCACTAATTTGCTCAATCAAGGAAGATCAAGCCTCTACAAAGGAAAGAGCATCACCATTCTATGAAATCTGCAACCGAACAAGGTTATTGGCAAACCTCTAAACATATCTTGCCAACAACCGCTTCTCAACACGGATCGAGGCTAGACTCTCCATACTACAAGACTTTTTATTCAATGCATCAACTAAAATAATTTCCCTAATAGGATGATATAAAATAGCCATGTCATAATCATTTCAAAACTCCAACCAATTACGCTACCTCAAGTCTAGATCCATTTGACTTAGTATGTACTAAAGGCTCCTATGATCGGTGAAAACTTCACAATGCACCCCATACAAATAGTGACACAAGAACTGCCAACTCCATCTCATGGAGGACGGTTCTTCTCATGAGTCTTTATCTACTTACAAGCATATGCAATCACTTTCCCTTTCTATATCAATACAACACCCAACCTACTCTATAAGTATCACAATACATAGTAAATTGTGTACCCTCTTCTGCTAAGGTCAAAATTAGAGACGAAGTTAACAAAGTCTTGAGCTTTTTAAAGCTTGCCTCACTCTCATCCGACCACTAGAAACCCACATTCTTCTGAGTTAATCTAGTCAATAGGGTAGTAATAGAATAAAAACCTTGCACAAACTTCCTATAATAACCAGCCAACCCTATATAACTATGATCTGAGTATGAGAAGCAGGCCTTATCCAACCTCTAATCGCCTCAATCTTGGTTAGATACACTCGAATACCCTTCTTGGACATCATGTATCCCAAGAATGACAATGGATCCCGAATTCACACTTAGAGAATCTTTTATAGTAATTCTCATCCCCAACCTCTGAAGTACTATCCTCAAATGGCGAACATAATCAACATGTGTCTTGGAATACACTAAGATGTCATCAATGAGCTCAATAATGAAGGTCAAATCTAAAAATGCTACTAGGGCGTTAGTCAACCCAAATAACATTACCAAAACCTCATAACAGTTAGATCAAATCCGGAAGTATGTCTTAGGGATATCTGATGCCCTAATCCTCAACTAATTATATCCCGACCTCAAGTTGATCTTAGAGAACAACACCACTCCCTGAGCTGATCAAACAAATCATCAACGGGTGGAAGTTTATGTTTTTTCTTAACACTCATCTTGTTCAACTATTAATAATCAACACAAATTGATATGCCGTGAGATCTTAGCACATTTGATGCTTAAAACTAAGGATTATTGTGAGAATCAACTGTAAAGTAGGTGGACGTGAAAGAGAAAATAAAAGAAGAAAATGCAAGTTGTAATTTGGGTTTATGATGTCCAAGTGAAGACCAAGGAGCCCTAGACGGGCCGTGGTCCTCCTGACGAGCCGTGAAGATGCTCGTGGTTACTATCTAGTGGGCATGATTTCCAGAGTGAAGGTTGATGTTAGCCAAGTAAAGATCACGGACGCTCAGACAGGCTGTGGAGATCATGACGGGTCGTGTTATGGCTTGTGGAGTTAAACCATTGATCAGGCGTCAAGGAGTTAAAATGAGAGTTTACCAAGTGAAGATCACAGACACCCAAATGGACCGTGGTCCCTATGAAAATTTGTGGTGTTGTCTGTGGTTCTTTTCTAGCGTGCAGGCCTTGAAGACCCAAGTTTTGAGAAGTTCCAAATAAAGACCATGAAAGGCTTCACCGACCGTGAAGCCCTTGGTGAACCGTCAAAGCACTCGTGAAGTTGCGCGACAGATCAGTCCTACTTCGAGTAGGACTCTTTTAGACACTTTAATTGAATTAATTAGGTCATATTTTGTTTTTATCTCATCATATTTGGAATGAGCGACTAAGTTTGAAATACTCTTGACTTTGGTTTTTATCGATTAATATTGAATCGATCTTTGAAGTTGGATTTTGATTTTCTCAATATCAAGCGTTCATTGAATTTGCAGATTTTCGTAAGTAAACATTCTTAATGATTTCATTACTAATCTCTGTTCATTTAGTAGAAATCATGAGTGGCTAAACACCACAACTAGGGTTGTGAGAACTATGACAGAAATCTAAACGCAAATTTGTAACACGAGTAGAAGGTGAATTGTATTTGCAATAATTAACTCTACTTTCGTTATTCATTTGTTCTAATAAGTGCACGCATTAGAGTCAGCATGTATCTATCAATTGTTTAAGAGAAAATAGATAGTTGGGAAAAATCGAAGTTAATCTGATAAAATGATGTTAAAGGTCGAGTCTGAGAGAAGAGAAATTTAGCATCATTGTACGCGAGGCTAGAATTTGTTCATGCTCAAGGATCGAGAGGAATTGAATGAAAATTATCTAACTAGACTGAGAAGGTTTAGATATACTCTACTCGCTTATAATTTGCAAAGACTAAATTACCTAAAACTCAGTTATAGATGAACAATAGATGTAATGTCATGGGAAACACAACCCTAGTTTTATTTATTTATCAAAACAACTTTAGAATCAACACTCTATTAATTGTTAATCCGGATCTTTTTTAACAATCTTAGTTACTACAACTTTACAGTTAAACCCAATTTACATTCTGTAATTGCTTTCTCTAGGAAATAATAACAACATTTGGGTAAACGCGATAGTGAAATCATTTATGTAAAGAAATTCTTCGTGGGATCGACCTAAACTCACGTTGAGTTTTATAAATTGACTTCGACCATTTATACTTCTTAATTGAGGTATAAGTTTGGACGTATCAAATTTTGACGCCGTTATTGGGGAATTTCAATTCAAAAATGTTTTACTAGCATTTATTCAAATTGTAGTTATATTTCCTAATTTTACATCTTGTTCTTTATCTGTGTCTCCTGGAGGTGAGTTCGATAATATATGTCAAATACTAGAAGTAAGGGAGCTCCATTGATTCCTTACGACCCAAAACTTGGGAAAATTATTCACAAGATGGTGAATGCATAAGTACTTGGGGCTCAAAGACAAAGATTGGGACTGGAAGCTGACACCGTTGCAACAGGTATTCAACAGAATGTTGTGAACAACCCACCTAGGGTGGTGGAAGAAAATCCAGGAGTGGACGAAATTGTTCCTCCCCACTGCCAACTACTAGCTCCAAGGGGTCGAGCACAGCAACCATCCTATATGATGTTCGAAGAGAATGACTTAGATTTGGACGGAGCTGGAGACACTGGAGAAATAGTATTACATGTACTACCTCCAGGTGTAAAATTCACTATCACCAGCACAATGATTCAATTGTTGAACTTGAAAGGTATGTTCAGAGGTGCAGCTGGTGATGATGCGAATCAGCATCTAATGAACTTCGTGGCTATATGCAAATAACAAGAAATTCCTGGGGTGAGTCAGACAACCATGAGGTTAAGGTTATTTCCATTCTCTCTCACTAGGAGGCAACAAATTAGTTGAATCAGATGCCAGATGATTCAATTAGAACCTCGAATGACCTTAAGGAAGCTTTCCTAGAATGATTCTATCCTGAATTGAAAGAGTTGCAGATGAAAGATGAAATAAGTGCGCACAAGCAACTACCAGGGGAGGCAATGCATGATACTTAGTGGAGATTTAGCCAAAAGCTGAAAAAGTGTCCAAACCATGGTCTCCCCGAGAGACATTTGAAACAGGCCTTTTATAGATCGCTTAATTATGTTACTAACCCTGTTATTAATGCAGTTTGTGGTGGGTCATTCATGAGGAAGCCTTTTGCTGAAATCATGCAGCTAATGGATGAAGTGGCAAAGAATAATAGAGCATGGCACACCAGGGAGGCTGAAGTAGAAGATCTAAGAGTCACATTTGGGATATCAGTAGAACAATGAAGAAGAGAGGAAGAAAGGGATCAGGATATGGCTCATATGCGAACCTAGATGGATCTACTCACGAAGCCTTTTCCAGCCAACCTATCAAGCATCTGGTCCATCAATGGCAATGGAAAGTACTCCTTCATGGTCAATTTGTTCAACTTTCTGTAATCCATGCAAACTCGCCATCCCATGACTAGTCTTTGTGGGATTAACTCGTTCTTCGCATTGGAAACCACTATCATATCACCCTTTTTGGGCACACATTGCACTAGGCTGACCCAATGACTATCAAAAATGGGGTACACAATCCCAGCATCCAACCACTTGATGATCTCCTTTTTGACCACCTCTTGCATTGACATATTTAACCTCCCCTGGTATTCTATGCTTGGGCTGCAGTCCTCCTCAATTTGGACCTTATGAGAACATATACCTGGAGGTAATTTAATGAAGTCAGCAATGTTCCACCCAATTGCCTTTTTGTACCTTATAAGCACTTTAATGAGAGCTTGCACCTGTTCATCATTCAAATCTACAACCAAGATCACAGGTAAAGTATTGTTAGTACCTAGAAAGACATACCTTAGATGATTGGGTAACTGTCTAAGCTCCAGTACATGCGGCTCCTCAATGGATGGTTTTGCTGGAGGACTCGGTCTATTTTTCAAATCATGATCTAGCTTCTTTGGAGCATAAGAATGTGCTCACATGCCCTGTAAAGCATTTACAGTGTTCACATAATCAGTCTGGTATTCTGCTTCAAAATCCATCAACACGGCTGCTAATGTTTCGACAACAAGTCTTTCCTCAATAGTAGCTCCCATCTCTCCTTTATCAAAGGCCTCTATTGCAGACACCACATTCATGTCTTGCGGCTGTTTCATTGACCTACAAATTTTAAACTTTACCTCTTCCTTGTTGAGTCTGAATTTTAGCTCTCCACTCTAAACATCAACCAAAGCTCGTCCTGTGGCCAAAAATAGTTTTCCCAAAATTATGGGAACCTCTAAGTCCACCTCGCAATCCAAAATCACAAAGTCTACCGTAAAGATAAATTTGTCCACCTTTACAAGCATGTCACATAAGATGCCTACAGGTCATTTCACCGATCTATCTGCCATCATCAACCTCATTATTGTGGGTTTTGGAACCTCTAAGCCGAGTTGCTTGTAGATGTCCATCGACATCAGATTTATACTGGCCCCTAAGTCACACAGGACTTTGCAAACTCAAATGATCTGATGGTACACGGTATGGTGAATACGCCTAGATCCGCTTTCTTCTGACCAGAGATCTTGTGGCAATAGCACTGTAGTGATAACTATTGTCAGTTAAATCAAAACTTACAACTTTTTTCTTCGTGACCAAGTCCTTCATAAACTTAACATATCCTGGTATCTGCTCTAGAGCTTCCACCAATGGGATGTTCAATGATAGTTGTCTTAACATGGTTAGGAACTTAGCAAATTTCCCATCTTCAACTTTCTTTTTAAGCCTCTAAGGGAACGGATGAGGTGGTCTTGGTATCTTCTGTAAAGGCATAGTTACCTCAACCTCTTTTTCCTTTGTTCTTGCTAGTTTTTCTATTGATTGAGCATCTTCCTCATCATCTACCTGTTAAGATTCAACCTCCTCTCTTTTGGTTCTATCCAAGCCCTGTTCATGCTCAGTACCTATAGAAATTGGTTCATTAAGAATCTTACCACTTTTGGTGGTGATAGCCATGCAATGCTTGTCCTTCTTGGGGTTCTGAATAGTATCACTTGGTAGTGACCCATTCTTCCTCTAGTTCAGTGATGCTGAAAGTTACCCCAATTGTTGCTCTATTTGTTTGATAGAGGTAGTGTGAGAGTCTACTAGTTGACTAATATTGGAGAAATCACCCTTCATCTCCTTCACCCCTCCATCAGTTGACTCAACCTTTTGGAGCACCTTAGCCAACATATCTTCCATCTTGGACCCGCTGGAACTCCCACTTGCATAGTCTCTATTACCTGGAGGCACATACACACCACTGCGATCATTCCCGTAACCATCTCTATTTTGCCAGTTTCCTGCTCTCTATTTGCTAGCCTATCATACTACCCTTCTCTAGAATAGTTCCAACCTGCATTTACAGAATTATATCCTTTGGTACTGTTTCTTAGAAGGATACTCTAGGTACAACCAGATATCAATTGCTCTGGAAGATCAGGAAAATACTACTTTTACATGTCCTTATGACACCTTTGCATTCAAACGGATGCCATTCGGACTATGTAATGCACCAGCAACTTTTTAGAGTTATATCATGTCTATCTTCTCGGACATGATAGAGGACACTCTGGAGGAATTCATGGATGACTTTTCTATGGTAGGTAACACTTTTGATGGTTGTTTGTTCATTATTAGCAGGGCGTTGCAGAGATGTGAGGAGGCAAATCTAGTGCTGAACTAGGAGAAGTGCCATTTCATGGTCAAGGAAGGTATAGTCCTCGGTCATAATATGTCACAAAAGGGATTATAGGTAGACAAAGCTAAGATTGAAGTGATTTAAAAGTTGCCTCCACCCATCTGTGTGAAAGGTATTCAAAGCTTTTTAGGACATGTAGGTTTTTATAGGTGATTCATTAAGGACTTCTCGAAAATTGCACATCCCTTGTGCAAGCTTTTGGAGAAAGAGGTGAAATTTGCCTTTGATGAGACATGCCTAAAAGCTTTTGAATGCCTGAAGGAGAAGTTGATTTTTCCCCATTGATCATTGGCCCAGATTGGGCTGAACTATTTGAGGTAATGTGTGATGCTAGTGGTATTTCATTAGAAGTTGTGTTGGGGCAAAAGCACAACAAGATGTTCCACCTGATCTACTATGCTATCAAGTCACTTAATGGAGCACAACGTAACTACACTGTCACTGAACAAGAACTACTGGTTGTGGTATATGCCTTTGAGAAATTCAGGGCACACTTATTGGGTACTAGAGTAATAGTCCATATAGATCATGCAACTCTGAGATATCTCATAGCAAAGAAAGATGCAAAGCGAAGATTGATCAGATGGGTACTTCCACTTCATGAGTTTGACTTTGAGGTCAAGGATAGGATAGGTTGTGAAAACCAAGTGGTTGATCACCTGTTTAGGTTGGAGGCTGAACAGAAAGAGGAACTTGAGTTAGATATCAATGACTCATTCCCAGATGAGCAGGTATTAGCTGCAACTCTTGATCTTATTTCTTGGTTTGCTGACTTTGCTACCTTTCTTAACAGTGATTTGATGCCTGAAGGGCTGACATTTCAGCAAAGAAAGAGGTTTCTACATGATATGGATAAGTATTTTTGGGATGAACCCTATTTGTACAGGGTGTGTGCTGATAACATCATCGGGCGATGTATCCCTGAAGCCGAGTTGCTATAGATTTTAGAGGACTGCCACTTCTCTCTAGTGGGTGGCCATCATGGAGGCGCTCAGACAGTCCACAAGATACTTCAAAGTGGGTACTACTGGCCTACAATTCATCATGATGCAATGGATATAGTGAAGAGTTGTAATGTATGCCAACAGCAAGGAGCCATCTCTCGTCACCACAAACTACCAATGACACCCATTTTTTAGGTGGAGTTATTTGATGTGTGGGGAGTTGATTTCATGGGCCCATTTGTGAGCTCCTATAGGCAAAAGTATATATTTGTCGTAGTGGACTAGGTATCCAAATGGGTGGAGGTAGTTGCTCTACCTAAAAATGATGGTAAAAGCGTTGATGGGCTCCTGAAGAAGAACATTTTCTCACAGTTTGGTACACCTAGAGCCATTATCATCGATGAAAGGTCCCATTTCTGCAATAAAGTATTCAGTGCACTTCTGGCTAAATATGGAGTTAAGCAGCACAAATTGGCAACACCCTATCACCTCAGACAAGTGGTCAGGTGGAAGTGTCAAATAGGGAAATCAAGGATATTTTGGCCAAGACAGTGAATGCCAACGGGACAGATTGGGCAAGAAAGTTGGATGATGCTCTATGGGCATATGGAATAGCTTTCAAGACACCTATTGGTATGTCCCCATATCAGTTGGTTTTTGGAAAGGCATGTCATTTTCCGATTGAGCTTGAGAATAAGGCACTATGGGCTTTAAAGAAGTTGAACCTTAGTTGGAGTGAAACAACGAATTTGAGACTAGACCAGATCAATGAGATGGATGAGTTCCGTCTAAAAGCTTATGAGATGTCAGCACTGTATAAGGAAAGAATGAAGTTGTATCATGAAAATCATATTGAAAAAAGGACCTTCAATCCTAGTGCTTGGTGTTGGTTTTCAACTCCAGACTTCATTTGTTTCCTGGGAAGTTGAGATCCAAATGGTCTGGGCCGTTTAAGGTAACTCAGGTATTTGAGTTGGGTGCTATTGAGCTTGATAATGACAAGGGTGAGAATTTCAAGGCCAATGGTCAGCGAATCAAGGCATACTTGGGTGTTCCAGAAGAAATGAATATAGTGGAGGAATATAACCTTGATGAAGTCTGAGTAATCAAGTAACCTGCGTCGCGCCGCTATGTTAAATTGTTCACTTATTGGGAGGCAACCCAAGATTGTAATTGTAATAGGTAGTTAAAATTTTATCATTTTTATTTCTTTTTATAGTCACTGGGTGTTGATGTGTGCAGGAAGGACTTGAAAAAAAAATGCAGAACTGGGTGCAGGAAGCCCTTTACGGGCAGGCCCACGGGCCGTAGTTCCCTTCACGGGCAGGCCCATGGGCCGTAGTTCCCTTCACAGGAAGGCCCACGGTCCGGGTTCCATCCACGGTCAACTTCACGGCCTGTCACAAGCATCAACATCGTATGGGAGCTACTGGAAATTGCAAGAAAATGGTTCACGGTCCGTCAGACGTTGTACGGACCGTCTAGCCTCTCGTGAACCTCAGGTAAGGTTTTCCTATCCAAGTTATGTTCACAGACACCTCTACGGACCGGGATTCCCGTCACGTTCCATTGTCCACAACCCAGCAGTACCAATAACCCAACCCGACCCGACCCGCGCCTAAAGGGCAATGAATTAAAACGTTTATATGCCCTCAAATGCGCCAAAAGTTGATTTTCCTTTTTCTCCCACTCATCCATAACAGTTTTAAACTATAACAAAGGATTTTCATCATCCATAAGTTCTACATTCACCAGAGAATCGAAACCCTATTTCTAGTGTCAAGAAATCGAAGCAACAATCATAGTTCTCTCTTTTTGGGCAAAATTTGTGATCAAATTCGAAGTAAGTTGTTCCTTTAACTTGTTTTATGTTTGATCTTATCAATAGGCAAGTTAGAAGAACTTAAATTGTTCGAATTTGTCATGATTATGTTATGAACTAGCATTGTTGATATCAAATTGTTGTGGGTCTGTTTAAAGTGGTGTTTTTCATGTATGGTATGATGTATTTATGTGGTAATAGTGTTGATTGATGATATGAATGTGTGTTTGAGTCCCATTTGTAAGCGAAAAGTATGCTTGTGTGTATTTTATCGACAAACTATGGTGAAATTATTGGAATTGCAAGATTGTGGGCATGTGCATATTAGGTATAGATGTTCTTGTTTGAATGGATTTTGATTAATGTTGGTAGATTAGTTGGACTCATTTGCTAAAAGGTCTCGTAATGATGTGATTGTGTGATGAACATGGTTGAAATTGAGCATATATTGATTTTGGGAGAAAAAGGTCACTAGAAAATTGCTAATTGTAAGCCCACGATGGGCTTCACGGACCGTGGGGCCAACCACGGGTCGTGAAACCCCTCATGGACCATACTTAGCAAAAGAGGTGTTACACTGGGCAGGATCACGATGGTCATCACAGACTGTGGTTCACTCCACGGATCGTGAAGACATCTGTGATCCATTCCATTACATTGTCCCACATATTCAAGACACTGACTTGTGTTCACGAGGGTCTTCATGGACCGTGGTACCCACCAAGGCCCATCTTGGATCCCGTATAAACAATAAAAATAAAAATAATAAAGAAAAAGAAAATAATGGTTGCTGGGATGTACTGAAATGAAAAATGAAGGAATCGCTCAAAAAGAGTTGTGTGCGAATCAAACTTTGGAGAACCATGGCACTAGTCACTCACAAACCTAAAAATCCATTCCCTAGCCCGAGCCTATGTTACAAGCTGATAAAGTCCTACAGTGATCCTATTCCACTTGTTTGAAAGATAGAGCGTAGAAAGCAAGGGCAAGCTTCTGGTCTTTTGTTGTTAGTGTTAGAAATTCTTTGAGATTGTGAGCGTAGAACTTAGTCCCAATTATCATGAGTGAGGGACTTCTTTGGCGTGAGGACACAGTGATTGCATTTGATAGTTAAATTGTGTTAGCTAATAATAAACAGGCATAAGCATGATCGATTGTGAGTAATGGGATGTCATATATTGATACTTGCATGTTAGATAGATGGTTTCGGACACAAGTTGTGGTTGAGATGGGTGCTGCACAATTTCAAAAGGTTTTGAATGTTTGAGTGCTAAATGCATTGTTTTTTTTCTCATCACTTGATGACAAGTAACGGTTCTAAGGTTAGGGTGTTGATGTGCCGTGAGATCTTAGCACATTTGATGCTCAAAACTAAGGATTATTGTGAAAATCGAGTGTATTTATGTGGATATGATGTGTTTGGTGATGTTTGTACAGGTTAAGCAGGTGGACGTGAAAGAGAAAAGAAAAGAAGAAAATGCAAGCTGGAATTTGGGATTCTGATGTCCAAGTGAAGACCATGGAGCACTAGACGGGTCGTGCTCCTCCTGACGAGCCACTACAACAAAATACTCAATTTATGGGGGTTATTTTGTCAATTTGAGGCAGTTTTTGACCCTCACAATAAGAATTGCGGCGGTTTTTTAAAATGATACAATTACCTTTGCCACGAGCATATTTGTGGCGGTTTTAAGAAACCTCCATGACGATCACCCCAAAATCACTTTTTAATTTGTGGAAGTTTTTTTAAGTCAATTTGTGATAGTTTATAACCTCCACCATATTCTTTTAATATTTTAAAAAAAAATATGATTGCATAGATTTAAGATTGCCACAAAATGATATGACTATTCACAAAATCTAATTTGTGGATGTTTGTGACCGCCACAAATTGTTATATTTCTATAAAAAAAAAATATTATACATCAAGACTTTGTAATAATATATATAAATACTTTCTAAATATTTAATATAAATCATATTACATTATATAAAACTGTAATAAAAACTCATGTATAGCAACTTGAGTGCTACAACTTAAAATCTAAAATAGTTCCATATCAAATAAATAATAAAAAGAAGTACTATGCAGTTATTTGGTGCCTTGAATTGGTGCCATTCTTTTTTTTTCAAGGTGAAGTAAGCTCGATCTTCATCATCACTAGGTTGAAACCCTGAAACCATAAAAAAATTATACGTAATTAGATAAACAAATATTGATAGATACATATCCTTGTACACCTTGATACAAGAAGAAAATTCAAAATTTAATTCATTTAAAACATAAATTCATATGAACCATTGACCTTCATAACCTATTAGTGAGGTCATACTCATCACTTTAAAGACAATGTAAATATTTTTAAGCTCTCACCCAAAAAAAAGTAAAATGATATGGTTTATTTCTATCCTACCTTGCTACCCATTTAAGTATGTTGTATGAAATAGTTATATTTTCTCCTCCCTTAAGGCATGTAAGATTACACAAATATTAAAATATTACAAGGCTGAAGGCACTAATATTTCATAGAGCAATAATCTGCAAAATGTTATTGTCTAAGTTACTTTATTTTGTTAGGAAATAAACATACATTGGAACTCAATTCTCAGATGAGAAAAAAACAAATTTGATAGGTGTCAATAAGAATCAAACAGATTCAAGATTTAATAAAACGATAATCATCGTTCTTATTTACATAAAAATAAAATTGAGGCTTATCTTCAATCAATTGAAGGCCATGTATAATTTTCTTTAGATGCGGTGAGAACTCAAAAAAAATATCCTGAAATACATAAAAGTATGGCTACATTAAGTTTAACAACTTACAAAGAACATATTTATTTTCAAATAAAAAAATAATATAAACATCAAATTCTAGTGTGAATTCTGAAATTCATGTGACAGAGAATTACCTTTATATTCACGAAAATATTACGATCAAATCCGCAAGTTGTACACACTTATTGCTCTGAGAATTCCACTTCATAAAACCTACAAAGAAAAATTAAATTAGAAAAAATTACACATGCACACACAAAATTCTGATTGAACAAAAGAACAAAATAAGTAAAAAAATAAAAAAACAGGAAGGGAGAGAGCATTTTAAGAATATCGAATTGTGGAAGTGGGGAAGTGGGAGAGAGATTTGGTAGTTTATTTTGTGGTGGGAAGGGGGAATTTGTATATTTTTTTTGGTTTTAAATTTGTTTGGGAGGGAATTTTAGTCCTTGGAAATTTTTAATTTTGTGGGGAAAAGGGTAAGCCTTTTAGGATTTTGGTTAGACTAATTAGGTTAAAAGTGTCCTTATAACTACTAATTACTATAACTACTAATAACTAGTAATTAGTAATTAAAATATTTTATCTTGAAAATCAAATATTATAAGAGCTTAAATAAAGCTAAATGCACACACATAAATATAATTAATATAACTATTGATAAGACATCTATATTTTATTTTGAAATACGTAAATTTACTCAGAGAAATAAAAACTAGAAGTAGGATTTAAATTATATTTAACTCATCAAGGTAAAATGATCTAGCAAAAATTAAACTTAGTAATGTGTTGTTTGGCCATAAAAAATTAATTAGTGTAATTAATAGGTAGTAATTACATAGTTTAGTAATTGCACAATATAGTTATTACAATGATTTATTTTTTATCGGATATAATTATAAATGTATTGTTATATAGCACAAGTATAATTACACATTTAAACTAAGTTTTTAAAATAAATTTAGTGGTAAAAAGTCAATATAAAGTAGTAATATATAAAAATAAAACACTAAAACGAAGTTGGATAGACAAAGTAGAAAAGGAATATTTTGATAGTACATTAATAATATATATATAAAATTACATTCTATTAAAATAAAGAAAGAGAACGACGTATATTTGTGTCATTGTGTATACATATATTGTATTAGTTAAAAATTTATTACTATTTGTCATAAATCATAAAATATGAATATTTATAATATATCAAAAATAAAAGATATATAAAAGGGATATATTTTCTAAAATTAATGAATTTAAAAATTTATGGGAGTCAATAATCGCCACGAATTATGAAATTGTGGCGATTTCCAAACCTCCTCAATATAATTGTCACAAAAATATTTATTTAGTAGGGGTTAAAATAAACGTCACAAAATAAATTAATAGAAGAGGTTTATTAAACTTCCACAAATAAACTGCTACAAATTGAACTTTTTTTTTGTAGTCCGTGAAGATGCTCGTAATTACTATCCCGTGAGCATGCTTTTCAAAGTGAAGGTTTATATTCGCCAAGTAAAGAGCACGGACTCTCAGACAGGCCGTGGAGATCATGACGGGTCGTGTTAGGGCTCATGGAGTTGAACCAGTGATCAGGCGTCAAAGAGTTAAAATGAGAGTTGACCAAGTGAAGGCCACGGACACCCAGACAGATCGTGGTTCATATGACGATTCGTGGTGTTATCCGTGGTGCTTTTCCAGTGTGCAGGCCTTGAAGACCCAAGTTTGGAGAAGTGCCAAGTAAAGACCACGAAGGGCTTCACGGACCGTGAAACCCTTGACAGACCGTCAAAGCACTCGTGAAGTTGCGCGACAGATTAGTCGTACTTCGAGTAGGACTCTTTTTAGACACTTTATTTGAATTAATTAGGTCGTATTTTGTTTTTATCTCATCATATCTGGAACGAGCGACTAAGTTTTCAATACTCTTGACTTTGGTTTTTATCGATTAACATTGAATCGATATTTGAAGTTGGATTTTAATTTTCTCAATATCAAGCGTTCATTGGATTTGCAGATTTTCATAAGTAAACTTTCTTAATGTTTTCATTACTAATCTCTATTCATTTAGTAGAAATCATGAGTGGCTAAACACAACAACTAGGGTTGTGGGAACTATGATAGAAATCTAAACGCGAATTCGCAACACGAGTAGAAAGTGAATTGTATTTGCAATATTTAACTTTGTTTTCGTTATTCATTTGTTCTAATGAGTGCATGCATTAGAGTCAGCATGTATCTATCAATTGTTCGAGAGAAAAGAGATAGTTGGGGAAAAGTGGACCTAATCTGATAAAATAGCATTAAAGGTCGAGTTCGAGAGAAGAGAACTTTAATAGCATTTTATGCGAGGGTAGAATTTGTTAATGCTCAAGGACCGAGAGGAATTGAATGAAAATTATTTAACTAGACTGAGAAGTGTTAGATATAGTCAACTTGCTTATAATTTGCAAAGACTAAATTATCTGAACCTTAGTTACGGATGAACAATAGATGTAATGTCATGGGAAACACAACCCTGGTTTTATTTATTTATCAAAACAACTTTAGAATCAACACTTTGTTAACTGTTAATCCAGATCTTGTTTAACAATCTTAGTTACTAAAACATTACAGCTAAACCCAATTTACATTATGTAATTGTTTTCTCTAGGAAATAATAACAACATTTGGGTAAACGTGATAGTGAATTCAAATATGTAAAGAAATTCTTTGTGGGATCGACCTCAACTCACGTTGAGTTCTATAAATTGACTTCAACCGTTTATACTTCTTTATTGAGGTGCTAGTTTGGACATATCACACATTAGAACCATTCTTCTTTACAAACAAAACTGGTGTACCATAAGATGACACACTAGGCCAAATAAACCCCTTACTCAATGAATCCTACTACTGATCCTTTAATTCCTTCAACTCCGGTAGAGCCATATGATATGGAGGAATATAGATGGGCTTAGTGTCTAGCTTTAAATCAATAGCAAAGTCAATATCTTTATCAGGAGGAACATTTGGACGTTAGTAGAAAGCATATCCAGGAACTCTTGAACAACCGAAATGGACTTCATAGAACATGGCTCAACACGAGTATCCCGAATGAAGGCTAAGTAAGACAAGCACCCTCTATCAACCAACTGTTAGGCACGAAGGAAGGAAATGACCATGCTAGAATAAGAACCACTAGAACATTTCCACTAAACTCCCAGAACACCAGACATCACTGAGCTCAGAGTCTTAGCATGACTATGAACCCATACCTAAAATGGCATTGAAATCTACCATTCCTAATATGATCAATTCTACTCAAGTGTTATATCCTGCTAAAGTAACAAGAAAAGATTGATACACTTTATCTACCACTAAGGGTTCACTCATGGGGGTATAAAAATGAATCATCATAGGCATACAATCATACATAAAATAAAATCCAACAACAAAGTGGAAGAGACAGAAGAGAATGCAGATCCTAAATCAAATGATACAGACGCAGATCGATGGCAAATTGAGATTATACATGTATTAACTACATCTAAAGCCTCAACCTCTGGTCTCCTTGGAAAAACCTAACACTGACCTCCTTTACCACATCTAGTTTGAGTCTCACCTCTACCTCTGCCCTACAGAACCATAGCAACACTAACACCCTATCAAGAAACCAACCACCTTTACATATTTGATTCTGGTCTCGACTTGTAGTTAGATGCATTGATGATCTAGTCATAAACGATGAACTAAGTTGGGTCCTCCTTGACTCTATATTGGGCACTATCATATAAGGTGATTAGGGTCTTCATAACCATAACAATACCTCTAAATAGAAACAATTGTGATAATCTGGAGGAATTAGTACAACCACCTCAGCCCCTAGGCCTTTGCTATGAACCCTAAGAACTATGTCCCAAACTATAGGAACAAATTGTTGCATGACTACACACAAATGGTTGCACGGCTTCCTGAACTGGTCCACAGTGCTCGAAAGAACCACATCTCTTAAAGGATCTTGTGCAGAAATATGAGGCACCAGATCTTATCTCTAACAACCTAAAAACTTCTCACACTCCAATAACTCCGCCTCCTTAGCAGCCCTCACTATGGACCGAAAGGTTTCCTCTTCACGAGATGCTCTGAACACTATAGAGTGAATGGGGTAGGCCAATCTTGTGAATCCTCTCGGCGTTATCTGAAATGAAAGATAGGGCATGCCTAGACAATTAATAAAAATGGGTGTCACACTTTACGACCTTGAGTCCATCCTATCCCAAAATCTCAAATCTCAGTTTTCTCACCTTCCTCACACCCCAAGGGAAAAAGCAATCATAGAAAGCCAGATCAAATGCCTCCAAAGTCATCGATCGAGAAACAACTGGCTTAGAACACAAATAGACTTGCCACCATTCTCTAGTTGGACCATGCAACTAAAGTTTAGTATAGAGAACCATATGTGAATTAGAAAATTCAACTGCCTAAAGAAACTCCTGGCATACAAACAAGAACTCATGGGCATCCTCACTCTTTCAACCCTGAAAGTGAGGTGGATCCATCTTCCTAAACTTTTCATAATGGTGTTTCTCAACATTAGATAACTCTAGCAAACCAAGTTTTGATACGCTCAAATTATACCTCCCTAAAGAAGCATAAGCGATCCTTATCAAGTAAAGAACCCAACTTGTAGGTCGGGGTCGATCCCACGAGGAAAATGGTTTAGACTTTACTTTAACACACAATTATAGCCAATTAGTCAAAGTACTTCCAATAAAACAACAATTAATTAAAAGGGGGGTTTTGTGATACCAATTGTAAGAATTCAATAAGTAATCAGAAATCAGAAGTCAATTTTAGTTGTTATCAAGCTGAGAGAATTAACTAGGGTATACGTGTTCCCCACAAGCTCATAACGCAGTAATCCTAGTAATAGCAATCCTTTCCT
>JAJOOS010024738.1:0-10636 GCA_029582725.1 Solanum chiquidenum
AAAATAGGATTTTGTTGCACATTTTCATGTCCACCGACGTTAACTGCAGCTCCATCAACCTGGTTATTACCCCTTGGAAAACTCTGTTGATGAGGAGGAGGTTGCTGAAATTGAAAACTCTGTTGATGAGGAGGCTGCTGAAATTGTTGGAAGGGAAAATTTACGAAATTAGGGTTTTGAATCGGAAAATTGGGATTGGGAAAGAAGGGGTAAGGAACAAAGTTAGGATTTTGAAACCCTAGATATGGTGTCTGTTGCTGCGGTTGTGACTGTGGAGGAGGGATACGCCAGCCGCCACCTCCGCCGCCGTTGCGCGGTGGCTGTCCGTACATTATTAGAGTTAGGAAAATTCTCAATGGAAGGGTTTAACATAGGGTTTAAGGGTTTCAACTGTTAATATATACCCGCCAAAAAAAGGAGGTTTCAGTTTTTTTATTATTATTTTTGGTTTTATTTTCATCACTATAAGATAATTCCTTTCGATTTAATTTAACATTATGTGATTATTATTATTTTATAATTTTGTGTTATTAGTAGAGGTGGCGTAATACGAAAATTTCGATTCAGTGATTACAATTATCATATCAAAAATATGTTTGAAGTGTAAAAGAGGATCTAGGTCGCGATGCTCTCTAGGTGCAAGTTAGCTTAACCTGCGCCACCCATGGGAAAGCGAGCTCGAGTACCAACCCAGAAGGCACTAATGGCACAGGAAGCAAAAAACAAGGGAGTAACACAGCAGAAACGGAAGGAAATGCAGACCACTACAGGAGGTGAGACAATGGCAACGAAGGAAGATGAAATTAGGAATGTTGAAGGTGCAGGGAATGTTTCTACACCAATGAGTGTAGGAATGAAAGGGAGAATAACGTCAGTGGGACCAAGTACAGGAGGAAGCAAGACAAGGCAGGGGGAACCTATTGAGGAAGGGGAATGTGTGAGTAATGAACAACAATCCAATGGAACAGTGAATGCAAGCCCAAAAGTAACCCTAGGAGTGAGTAAATCTCCTCTCTCATGGACTGATGAGGTGGAATTAATGGAGGAGGTGAAAACTAGGGCATCAGTGTGGGAAAATTTTGACATTGGGAAGATAACCAATGCAGGGTTTAAGCTAGATTATGTAGCACCTATGAAGCAAGGTGAGGCAACTGTGTGTGAAATTGGAATGGAAGATATCAGCTCGGAAATTGTGTACTGGAGAAATGCAGTAGTGTGTTATGTACTAGGGGCTCACCCTCCTTTTTCGGTGATGAGCGGGTACATACAGAGAATGGGGAAAATATGGCATAAATAAGATATCAATGTTAAAGAATGGGATTGTGTTGGTAAGGTTTGATACTGAGATCGGGAAAAATGAAGTCATACAAGGGGGAATTTATCACTTCGATAGTAAGCCGTTTATTGTTAAAGCTTGGACAGCAGACATGGAATTCACAAGAGAAGAACTATACACAGTACCTAAATGGGTCAAACTACCTGGACTTGATTTTAAGTATTGGAGTGCAAAAGGGCTAAGTAAAATTGGTAGTCTAGTGGGAAAACCCCTAATGGTAGACCAACACACTGAGAAGAAAGTTGGGTTAAACTTTGCAAGGTTGTTGATTGAAGTAGAGATGGATGTAGAATTGCCTGAGAAAATATGGTTCAGAAATGAGAAAGGTGAACTGATCGAACAAAGAGTGATGTATGATTGGAAGCCCTCTTTGTGTCAACATTGTAAAAAGTATGGGCATAATGAGGGGGAATGTAAGAGAAAGAAGGATGCAAATGTGAAAAAATGGGTGGGAAGAGAACAACCAAGGCAGGATACAATCCAAGACAATAAAACAGGGGAGCATGAAGGGGATGGTTATGCACAAAGGAATACAGAAGGAAAACAAAAAGTGGTCACACCAAATGGGAAGAAAACTGGATGGATAACTCCAATCCATACGAGCCCAAGTAGGAAGACTCAGGGCCAAAATACTTCAATGATAACACCTAATGTTTTTCAGGTGTTAAGAGAGGATAAGAAAAAGCAACAATCTCAAGGTTCGGAGAGTGGACAAATGAGGGGAACCACCATTCCTATCAGTAGGAATGGATAATATTATATGCTGGAATGTGAGGGGCCTAAATAGCCCAAATAAGCAAAAGGAGATCAAGCGCCTTTGCAATAATCAGTTGGCTGGACTGATTGGTTTATTGGAAAATAAAATAAAGAGTGATAGAATAGAAAGGATAGCACAAAATATGTTTGGTGGATGGGAGTATGTCACAAATTTGGAGGTTCACTACAATGGAAGAATATGGATGACTTGGAGACCTGATTTCTACCGAGTGAAGCTTGTTAGTATGACAGAACAGGCGATTACATGTGAGGTTAGACACACATACATGGTCAGGAATTCCTGCTGACTATGGTATATGCTTTCAACACAAGAGGAGGTAGAAGAGATTTATGGAAATACTTAAAAAACACAAATGGGGGATGTCAAATGCCCTGGTTAATAGCTGGAGATTTTAACTCAGTTTTGAAGGCGGAGGATAGAATAGGAGGAAACACAGTGTCATATGGAGAGGTTGCTGATTTTAAGGAATGTGTGGAGCGATGTAACTTCCTGGAAATGCCAACAAAGGGAAGTAAATACACTTGGAATGATAGAGGGGGCATAAGGATTAACTCCAAGATTGATTGGGTGTTTATTAATAGACTTTGGCTAGATGACATACCGTCATACATAACAACTTTTTTGCCAGAAGGGATTAGTGATCACTGCCCAGTGAGCATCACACAAAGCAACCAGAAGACACGGGGAAGAAGAGCATTTAAGTACTGTAACACATGGTCTCACCAACCACAGTTCAAGTCAAAGGTAGAAGAGGTGTGGCAGCAACGGCTAAATGGTCATATGATGTATCAGGTAGTAAGCAAGATGAAGTTATTAAAGTACAGTCTGAAGCAGCTGAATAATGGTACTATTAGTAGTATTGTTAAAGAAGCTAATGAAGACAGGAAAGCTTTAGAAGAAGTACAAATAGCATTGCAGAGTGCACCAAGGGACCAGAATTTGCAACAATTGGAGAAGGCTAAATATAAACACTTTAAGAAGAGTTCTTATATGGCAGAGGTGTTTCTTCAGCAAAGAAGCAAGGCTACATGGCTAAGACTTGGTGATGATAATACCAAATATTTTTTCTCTGTGATTAAGCATAGAAGATTACAACAGGCTATAAGCCAATTGCAGGACAAACATGGAGTAATTAAAACTGATCCGGAAGAAATAGATCAAATAATGGTAGAGTATTACAAAGAGCTATTAGGTAGGAAGGTAACCAAGAGGGTAAAAGCTTTCAAAAGTTTTCTGAGTAACGGGGTCAAACTAACTAGTTCCCAACAAACTGAACTAGTCCAGGAATTTACAGCAGAGGATGTGAAGAGGGCAGTATTTAGTATTGATAAGAATAAGAGCCCAGGGCCGGATGGGTATGGGAGTGATTTCTTCATAGCAGCCTGGAGTATAGTTGGAAAAGATATCGTCCAAGCTACACTTGAATTTTTTCAAACAGGTCATTTGTTGAAACAAATTAATGCAACAATGATAGCGTTGATCCTAAAGGTTAGACCAATATCATGTTGTAATGTGCTATATAAGACCATCTCAAAGTTGATATGTTTAAGACTAAAAGAAGTGCTTGGAAGCCTGGTAGCTGAAAATCAAGTTGCGTTTGTAAGAGGAAGATCTTTAGTGCATAATGTGTTGATTTGCCATGACCTGCTTAGACATTATAACAGGAAGACATCTCCAAGATGCATGCTGAAAATAGACCTCAGGAAAGCATATGATATGGTTATTCTGCAAGGGTGATATGAAATCAGCAACGAGATTGGTAGAGACAATTAAACACTTTAGCAAGGTCACAGGTTTGGTAGCAAATATGGACAAGTCCAACATATTTTTTGCAGGGGTGGAAGAGCACATCAAAGGCCAAATGCTGCAATTAACTGGTTTCACAATTGGTATTTTGCCCATCAGATATCTTGGTTTGCCTCTGTCTTCAAAGAAGTGGTGTAAAATGGATTGCCAAGGGCTGGTTGATCGAATTACTCATAGGATCACAAGTGCTTACTCAAGAACTTTGTCATATGCAGGGAGATTGCAAGTGATCAATGTTGTACTATTTTCTATATATAATTTTTGGGGTGCTGTCTTTATTCTACCGCAAAGTATTCTAAAGGAGGTTGACAAAAAGTGTAGAGATTATCTTTGGGGGAGGCAAGAAGGGAAACGAAAGGTAGCATTAGTGGCATGGGAAAAGGTTTGTACGCCAAAGAAGAATGGGGGCCTAAATGTAAAGAGCTGTAAAATGTGGAACATGGCAGCTGTGGGGAAGCTGGTATGGCAATTGGCTTGTAAGGAAGACAATCTCTGGATAAAGTGGGTACATGGTATTTATATGAAAGATGGCAATGATATATGGACGCATAATCCCCCAACAGACAGCAGCTGGTACTAGAGGAAGTTGAATTCCATAAAACAAAGCATGCTAAATTGGTATAATGAAGGTGCATATTGTTTAACTGGAACTGGGCAGTATTCAGTAAGCAAAGGTTATTACAGTTTGCTGGGAGAGTTGGAAAGAGTAAAGGAGTCTGATTTGGTGTGGAGCTCTATTCTAATACCTCGACACAGACATATCCTATGGTTGGCAAGACAAAATAGATTGTTAACAAAAGAGAGAATGATCAGGATGCACATTCCGGTGGAAGATGCAACATGCTGTTTATGTGATGATCAGAAAGAGGAATCCCCTCAGCATTTATTCTTTGAATGCAGATGGACCAAACGAGTGAAGGAAGAGCTGGAAACATGGTCAGGGTGCAGAGTGCAAAAGGACCAGGTGCAGGCATGCTTACACTGGATAAAAAAGAGACATTGGCGGCAATTCAAGAAGGAGATGACTGCAACAATGCTGGGGGCAAGAATTTATCATACATGGAAGGCCAGAAATTGGAAACAATTTAAGGGAATAAATGTAAATACTGAGGTAGTGATTGCACAGATAAAGAAGTAGATACTGGAAAGAATTGACTACATTAAGGGTTCAAGGAAAGCTAGAAAATGTAATAGCTTAGTAAAGAAACTATGTAACTAGTTTTAGCTAGCTGTGTGCTTTTTATTTGCTTTATGGTTCTGAGGCTTGGGGATGAATAACAAGTTGGTTATGATTCCTTGAAGTGCTCTCTTTTTTGTAACTTTTGGTTGTCAATGGTAATCTTTCACAGTTTGCCTAAAAAAAAAAATTATCATATCAAATTAATTTGATATGATTCGATCTTTTAAAGTTAAGTTTCGGTATTTTGTAATACGTTTTCAACTTACATATACTCGTATAATAAAAAATTATGGCTTTAATTTTTCAATAAATATCTCAATTATATCATGCTACCTAACACATAGAAAAATATTCAACAAAAAAGTAAAAGCAATTCTCTTCATTAATCAATCACAATTGGACATATCACTCAAGATAGAATAGTAAAACTTCTAACGTCTAAATAATTAGTTTTGTAATACCCATCAATCATCCAACACAAGTTATTCATATAAAATAAAACAATATTGACAACCTATAGTCTTCAATAAGGCACTTAATTCCAAAGTAGGACTTTCCGGGAAGTTTGAATTAGCCAAGCCCATATTAGGTACCAGACACCAGATAGAAAAATATGCAAACATGTAAGAACTGTTAATGTTGTGCAAGTTAATAAGAAAGGCTTTGCTTGACTAAGGAAACAAGAATTGTCAATATTAAATACATATAATTAGTTTAAACATTCTCTACTAACTATAGTAGTTATATATGAAATAACATACCAACTTAGAGCTTAGAAAGAAGAGATTATTGGTGCATCATATGGCAATAATAATGCTCAAGTGTATCATCTATCCTGGTTCATCTCCAGTCAAATATAACATCAGACAGAAGTGAGACAAATACATGTAACAAACTAACCAGAAAAAAAAACAAATTCCAAGCTCATAATATGGTACTAGGAAATTTTCAATCATCTTGGTAGCCACACCAAGAGCGCGTTATGGCTGGAAAATAGAGCCTGAACTCGAAATTTCTGTGTTTCATGTGCTCACTGCTTCTTCTTCCACATCCTTGTTCTTTTTTCTTTTACTTGTATTGTTAGTACCTTGTTGCTGTTGTTCAGCTTTCTTTTCAGCTCGAATCATGGCTCGCCTTGTACGAGGGCGCAGCTCACGAACTTGTCTAGGAGGCATCACATACGGCTCTAGAGGTCTGTCAGCAAAAGGGTGCTCATCATTGGTAAAAATCCTCAATTTCCGATCTCTATCCTATATAACAAAGAAAAGTACTGGTATAAAGACAGAAACAATTGACAGAAGTTAACTTATTGCTAAACAAGAAAAATTAGTAAACTTCGCAGATGAATAGTTTAATTTTAACATCACGGTTGCTACAAGGAAAAAGGAAGGAGGACATAAAAAGATATACAAAGCGAATTACTTACATCACGCAACTTATTTCTTGGCAGCATTCGCAGGACAGCTTTGCGAATAACTTCTGTTGGATCCTTAGCCATCTGGTCTTTCAGACTCCTCTCCTTGAGGTGGCCTATGTAACTATAAAGTCGTTCAAGAAAAAAAAATCACCAAGAGTCCTGCACGTTATGCTTGTAAGCTATATTCAGTTACACTTACCCAGTGTGCCATCGATAGAACTTATCCGTGAGTTTTCTCCCAGTGACGCAAATGTCCTTTGCATTGAGCACAATGCACATATCACCTTCTTCACGGTGAGGTGCGTACGTTGGTTTATCTTTTCCTTGAATCACAGTTGATATCTGTGATGCTAGTCTTCCCAGGACCTATATAACAGGAAGTTTGCTATTATTAGCTAGAAAACAGGTCTACATTGATTTTCAAGAAATATAGCATGTGTAGCTTTCGAGCAAAGACCGCTGTTCAATATCATCTCATTGCTAGATATTGAATGGAGGAAGATGGATCATATGTAAAGAAAAGAAATAAGAAAGAATCTCAATAGACAACTAGTATAGTAATGTAGAGCAGTATGACAAGCCTTGGAACTTCCATTTTTTTCGTACCAAGTACAAACCGTGGAACTTCATTATCAGAACTATGAGCATTCAACTTATGACATTTTATATACACTCATCCTTGAACTCCATCATAAATCCCCAATAAGGCAACAACACATTCACTTCCCAGAATAGAGGAACACATAAGTCAAAAGGAAAGGAAAAGGAAATATACATTTGCATGCCATTCCTTATCAGTGTCTAACTAACTTTTTTCACCGAGATATCTGTTTTCCTTTTTTTTAATTGGATAATTACAAAAGTCAAGGGCGTTCCAACCTGGCCTTTGGCATCAAACACTCTCCATCTCAGACCTTCCAAATTGATACGTTTTATGCCAGCAAGAGCTTTCTGCAACATCAAAAAAATAAAATTTTATCAGTCATGAAGCAGAAGCAAATATCTTAAATAGTAGAACGGGCCAAAGGAAAATAAATCATGACATGAAATGAAACTTCTTAATATTAAATGGTCCAAAAGTTACAGAGCATGTGAGCCATGTGCCTTACATCTATCATTTATGTTAGGAGTTTCACAAAGTTCTGAAAGCACAGCTAATAAAATGTCAAACAACAATCACCCCCCCCCCCAATATCTTCAGCCTCTTCTGAAAGGTGGCAAAAGGAATGTAAACTTTTCAAGCATCTTATAACAACACTTCTCGTAATGTCAAATTATGCAAGTCTCTGAGGGATAGTCAGCCTAAACAAAGTTATCCTAGGTACCATTTCCTTGACTGACCAAACTCAGAAATTATTTCTTTATCTCAAAGTGTGGTTGGGTATAGACTGAGCTGGCTTCGACATCATCCACTTCATCATTTGAACTAATAAGGTTAAGTTTTTGGTGATCCGGAAATTAGACAGTTTCTTTCAGAGGTATGTTCTTAATTTCAGAAGCACTTAGTTTCATAGTCTTGAGGAAATAATCTTACCCTCCCACCCCCACCCCTGCCCCAACTAGACAAAGTTAGAGCTTCAAGTAACTTTATGTAAATTTGAAATCTTAAGATACTACATTTATGTCAAATGCAAACTTTTTGGTGTAATATGTAAGAAACAATCACTAAAGATAATGGGCAGCTTATCACGATGGAGTGGGAGCATATAAAAACAGTAAAATCTCAACAGAACCCAAAAACCTTTCTTTTTCGTTTCCTTTAGTTTTCATCAAGCCAGTCCCAAAACAGCTTCAACCAAAAAGGAAGGAAAAAATGGAAGTACTACCCGAATGAATAGATTCAACAAGTAAAAGATAGTATTTTTAACCTAATTTTAGCAAATAAAAATAGTATCTTCGCTTGATCTTAGTCCATACAACAACAACATACTCAATGTAATCTCACAAGTGGGGTTGGCAAGGGTAGAGCGTACACTAATCTTACCCCTACCTTGGGAGGTAGATAAGTTGTTTCCAATAGTCCATACATTTCATAAATGCACAAATATCTCTAAAACTTTATAATACAAACAGTCTATTAACAACTGCAATACTGAAACCTGCTACATAATAATCAAAGCACTATAAAACAACAAAGTGATAAAAAGGAGCTTGCCTTCATGTTGCCACTAAATGGCTGACCCATCACCATCTTCACTCCAATAATCAGCTCCTCTTTTCACACTACAAAACAAACCAATCTCACATTGTCAAAAAAAAAAAAATCACATTTCACAACTTCTCATATCTAAATTTCTTGAACTATTAAAAATAACATACTATGAAGACAATCTGGAAAAAAAAAAGTATTCATAAGGATCAAATGTTCATACTCTTCACAAAAAAAAAAAAACTGGAAACGTCGAAAAGGGTCCGAAAAATACAATTTTTACAACAATTCAAAGAACATGGAGGAAAAAATAATTCACCTTATAGTTGAGGGTTAGCTAGGGTTTAACTGGAAAAGAAGGTTATGGAGTACCTGGGGAGAAAGAGCTTCGATGAGAGACAGGGAAGAAGAATGTTTGGGCCTCTGTTTCTTTTTATTATGGGCCGATTATAAGTTATGAGCCCAAATTGAATGTTTGAATTTTAGCACTTTTAAATTACTAGAGTTTTAAAATTTATTTTTTTCCGTTTTATACTGACCACATTGATTGAGCATAGAATGAAAGGCATAAAACACATTCATCGAATACGATTTATGTATAAAATTCAGTCTCTTCTTATTTGTTGTTGAAATTACATTTATTAACCCTTCCGTTCAATTTTATTTGTCGACTATTTTTAAACTATATATATTTCTTTTATTTATTACTTTATCATATCAAGAAAAGATAATTATTTTTTTCATTTTATAGTCATCATTGAGTGAGCAGAGAATGAAAGGCATAAAACGCATTCGTCGAATGCGATTTATGTGTAAAATTCAGTCTCTTCTTATTTGTTGTTGAAATTACTTTATTACCCCTTCCGTTTAATTTTATTTGTCGGCTATTTTTAAATTATATATATTTCTTTTATTTATTACTTTTATCATATGAAGAAAAAATATAAAAAAAAATTCCATTTATACTCATCATTGACTGAGAAGATAATGAAAGGCATAAAACGCATTACTCAAATGCGATTTATTTGTAAAATTCAGTCTCTTTTTATTTGTTGTTGAATTTACTTTACCCTTTCCGTTTAATTTTATTTGTAAACTATTTTTATACAATATACACTTCTTTTATTTATTACTTTTATCATATACAGAAAATATAATTATTTTTTTATTTTATACTCATCATTGACTGAGTAGAGAATGAAAGGCATAAAAAGCATTCGTCAAATGTGATTTATCTGTAAAATTTAGTCTTTTCTTATTTGTTGTTGAAATTATTTATTACACCTTCCGTTTAATTTTATTTGTCGACTATATTTAAACCATATATATTTCATTTATTTATTATTTTTATCATATCAAGAAAAGATAATTATTTTTTTTCATTTTATACTCATCACTGACTAAGTAGAGAATGAAAGACATAAAACGCATTCGTCGAATGCGATTTATGTGTAAAATTTAGTCTATTCTTATTTGTTGTTGAAATTACTTTATTACACCTTTCGTTTAATTTTTTTTGTCGACTATTTTGAAACCATATATATTTCATTTATTTATTATTTTTATATCAAGAAAAGATATTTATTTTTTTTCATTTTATACTCATCACTGACTGAGTAGAGAATGAAAGACATAAAACGCATTCGTCGAATGCGATTTATGTGTAAAATTTAGTCTATTCTTATTTGTTGTTGAAATTACTTTATTACACCTTTCGTTTAATTTTTTTTGTCGACTATTTTGAAACCATATATATTTCATTTATTTATTATTTTTATATCAAGAAAAGATATTTATTTTTTTTCATTTTATACTCATCACTGACTGAGTAGAGAATGAAAGACATAAAACGCATTCGTCGAATGCGATTTATGTGTAAAATTTAGTCTATTCTTATTTGTTGTTGAAATTACTTTATTACACCTTTCGTTTAATTTTTTTTGTCGACTATTTTGAAACCATATATATTT
>JAJOOS010024739.1:0-27537 GCA_029582725.1 Solanum chiquidenum
CTGAACGTGCCACATCAGCACAAAAGGTGCACAAAAATACAAAAAAAATGAGTTCAGGGGGGTAATAGGACCCTAGTTAAGTTTAGGTGTGTCTCTGGGATTTCGGTCATAGTCTAGGGGGTACTTATGCATTATCCCGCAATTTCTTTTTTGAATGCTTATGTTATTTCACTCGAATTTGGTTGTGTTTTATGTTTTTCTAAATAACAACTTCCTGCCTGTAAATAGAAATTTACAGATAAAAGATGATTTTTTAAACTAGATAAAACTAGCACTTGAGCTAACAGTAAAGAAAAGTAAAAAGAAAAAGAGGAAAAACTCACATGATCTCCATTAGAAGCTGGATTGATTGAATGGGGAGAATGCGAACAAGTTTCTCAAACTTCGCCCTGAAAACAACATCGTTTTTCACCTTATCAGTTATCCCATAGTTGACAAAGAGGCAACTCTTGCCCAGACATTCTGAATCTGGGTTATAAACGCGACAAATGTCACACTTGGCCATTTCGAATGAGAAATGGTTTTTCTACGTTTTTTGGAAACAAGGGGTATGAAGGGGGTTTTCATTCCTTTTATAGGGGTGCACCTTGGTCCCTTTATTTTACGACAATAGTTTTTTCACTCCTGGTCCCTAGCTAGTATTGATATTAATTGAGATAAGTATTAATTAAAAACACCCCTAAAAATTGATAAACATCCCCGTGGCTTTCGCAATACTACTGTTACCGTCTAAAAGCTCTTTGCCAATAGAATTAAATAGAAATATCACCTAAAATAGTATATGTTGATCTTTGTAAGTGAAATATCGGTAGTTGAGAGCCCATATAGTTTCTGAATATAGTATATAGTATGAGTGAACGTTTGATTCTTCAAATTTAAGTTTTTCAATAGTGTGCACCAAATATCTAACTAAATTACTTCAATTCAGTTCGGTTCAATTTTTCCGCTGATTTGGCTAGATAAAAATTTATGAATGTTTGCTTTTAGATTTAGTTATGGATTGATGAAGTTTGAATCTAACAAGAATTGAAAGTTGTTTTCGCAATGTACTAACATAAAGATTAGAGCTGTCAATATGGGTTGGCCCATTCGGGTTAACCCATACAGGCTTTGCAATTTGACGGGTCAGGCCGGGCAAGCCCATTTTTTATGTGGGCCAGAAAATGGTCAGCCCAGCCCAGCCCACAAGTGTGTGGGCTACGAGCTTTGCCGGGTCAGCCCTTTTTTCTTAAAAGTATATTTTTTATAATTTTTTTAATTAAATTATAATTTAAAAATGTTATCATAAATATCGACTAGGGTTACTACTTTTTAATCAAATATACAAATAAAATTATCTATATAATATTTATTAAGTTTGATTTCAAGTAAAAACATAAATAGCTAAATAAAAATATTAACCTAATTGTTTTTCAATGATCATAATAAAACACAAAAACTATGATAATATTTCATGGGCTATGTCCTATGTAGTGATTCCCTAGAAATTTTAGGAACTTTATTTTATGTAGTACGTATTTTATAAACATAATTTGTATTTTAATTGTAATTTCAAACTTTACACATATTTTGAGTGTAGACTCCTGTTATTTTAAATACTCTATTTTATTTTTATTTAATTTTTATTTGGCTCACTAGCCGGCCCTATCCATATTTTTCAAGCCCCACAAATCGACAGACTTATTCAGGTCGGGCTAAAAAGTTTTTTTCTTAAATGGGCTCCAAAAATCGTAGCCTAGCCTTATCAAATCATGAGTTAGGCCAAACCGGCCTAACAGACCTAGCCCATATTGATGGCTCTAATAAAGATAATATGTTTTACCCTTCGATAGAGTGACCGACCTAGCAAACAAGGAGGACGTAGAACCTGTGCTTATGGACGTTAAAAATTAGATCGACTTTCTTAGATATTCAGACATGAGTATCTAGATTAACAATAAAGCTGCTATTCTAACAATTTTTTTAAATATACTTTCAAGAATGGAGTTTCAAACTATATAATACACAATATGTTAATGGATTTGGAGCATTCACACTCAACATGATGAGTGTGTGCCTACCATCACTAGAGTAATTGCTGACCATTATCCCTCCCCTGCATAATTGCATATCTTATGTCGATTGATACGTAAGTCTGGTAAAATCTTTTACACACTTTCGAGGCATTAAAAATGACATTTAAATTAACAAGTATTCAAAATTTGATTTTGTTTCTCAACTTTATAAACGTAATTAAAACATATTTTGAGCTATAAGAATCTTTTTCCACTCATAATATTAGGTCATATCCTATAACAACAAGGCAATTTGATTAAAATTCAAGTAACTTCACCTCCCTAATTAAATTGATTTTACGGGTAGTTTGTGTTGAATGGTTAACAAAAACATTGGAATATCTAGTTTGATTTAATTACGTTAATTAAAATAGGACGAAATAAGATTAATATTGGCAAACACATTTTGAAATAAGCAAAACTAACAACATTGGCAAACACGTTTTGAAACCACAACTGAATTACTAATAAACTTAATAAGAATAAAGGTTGTAGCATGACATCAAAAAAAAAAAAGTTGACTTGATCAAACATAAGCTAATACTTACTTAATATAAGACCCTTTGGAGAGATCAAAATTTCCGTATAAACAAATCCTTGTAGTAAGGCACTATTTGAATTTTGAAGACAAGAAATCATACGGTCCTTTGGATGTCCTAAAGTCACGAAAAAACCATCCTCTTGGTAGTAGAGTAACACTTCACCATCCGCAAACATATCTACTAGTCTGACAAAAAATATATAGGTCTTTCGTATAGTAAATAATTTAGTCCAAGATTCCTTGACACCATAGTCTTTCATTACCCATAACTTAAAAGTGTTCAATCCCCCTTCTCGGCCATTACAATAAGTACAAAGCGTTCCTTCGAATACAACACATCTTACATAATTCACATTGGAAATATTGCAAATTTCCTCCGACAATGATATATCTCCATACACCTCATTTGATATATTAAATGAAATCATAATATACTTAAGTAAACTATCCTTACTGAGCCAATGAAATGCACCACGAACAAATGGCAGAGTTTTTACATGGTATAATTTTATTGCGAAAGCCACGAGGATGGTTACCAATTTTTCTCCATGAACCACTCTTTAGTGCAAGGATTTTGGCGGGTCGTTCGGAACATTACTCATGTGCTCAACCCTAAGAATCTTATAGTCATCATTAATCGAGTCATATCCCAAACCATAAGTGCTACCGTATAGGGATGTAGTTTCATGATTAGGAAGTTGTACTGATTCATTAATTGGTGGATGGGTTCCACAGTAAATGGTCACCACGTGGACACCAAAGAATAGCCAAGCCATCGCAACAAAATAATATCATGTAATCGCATGGTTTATGGTTTGAAGGGCAACACATATTTTGTAATGGTTGAGACGATGATAAAAAGAACAATAATATGAAATATGAGTCCCAGTCCCAGGGATCAATCCGGTAATAAGAATTTTTTTATTATTCTTGGCATAATTGTAATGCTTCACCTTAAAGTATTGATCTGAGATTAATGTTTTTCAAAACTTTGAAGCACATTTGAATCGAAGAAGAGAGGGAACATGTAATCTGATGAGGATATCCATAATTATTTCCTCGGGGAAGTGGATTTCCATGGCCTAGATATGACAAAGCAAGTAGTTCATTATTTATGTTTGTGTATATAGGAGTCATAGATTGCCTAAAATAATGAAAGAAAATTAACTAAAAACTCACCGGATCAACATTTATACGCTGCACCCCTACTATCTTCTTCTTCTTCTTTTTTGATACAAAAAAGCTGTCAAAGTTGAGTAGTTATATATATAATACAACTCCGTACAATATGTCTATAGTAGTGTTTGGTTAGGATTTTACTTTGGGAAAATAAATAAGTTTTTAACGTAAACTTTTCCTTCTTCTTTTTTTCCTTCAAGGTGTGCTGTCCAAAATGCATTTTTCACAAACGAATTTAAAATATAAAGAAATAAATATACACGAAAAAGTTCAGAATCCGCTATATATATATATATATATATATAACTTTGACAAATAAAGCAATTAAAAGTTAGTAAAAATTTGAGCGGGATTAGGTTATGACATGTTACTAACTCGTTACCTAACCCGTTTTGACCCAATCCATTTTGATCCAAGCAAATTTAGGTTGGATTGAATCTTGACCCATTTTGACCCGTCCAACTGCCACCCCTAGTAATTAAAACTAATTCTTTTTTGTCTTGACCCATTTTAAGTTATAAGAAACTTTTCAAAGTCATAATATTAGGTCATATTCCAAAACAAGAAGGCAATTTGATTATTCCCCTCCGTCCCTAATTAATCTAATCACTTGGCTAATTACTGATTTTAATTTACTAGACAAATATATCTTATTCTAATTTCCGGTGCATAATATTGTACTTGACATTTGTTCGTGGTGCATTTCATATGCAATATTTCCGGTAGGATTCACAAAACACGTGCCATTTCAAGTGCTTATTGTAGTCGCCGAGATACGGAGTCGGACACTTTTTAAGTTATGGGTAATAAAAGACTATGCACACTATAAGAAAAGTGTGAATTACATGTGGATTTTTCTGGGTATTAGAATGAAAATTTGCAGAAAAATAAGTTTTCTATGGATTTTCATACTAATCCCCAGGAAAATCCTAATGTAATTCACACTTTTCTTGTAGTGATGGTGGTACGTAAGGAATCTTAGATTGAATTAATTAGTATACGAGAGATTCATCTATTTTTCGTTATACCAAAATGTATGTTCGTTATACCAAAATGTATGCTTGTGGATGGTAAAGTGCTACACTACTATCAAGACATTGATGTAAATCGTGAGTTTAGGACATCCAAAGGACCATATGAATTGAAAGTTTGTTCTCCAAAATTAGTTATTTAGTTTTAGCTTATGTTTGATAGATGACACCTTTTCTTTTGGATGTAATGCTACAACCTTTTATTTTTATAAGTTTATTAACTTGCTAGTTGTGGTTTCAAAATGTGTTTGCCAATATTAATGTTATTTTGTCCTATTTTAATTAACGGAATTAAATCAAATTAGATATTCCAGAGTGTTTTTGTTAATATAACCACATAATAGGATTCAAATCCAGATGAAGAAATAAAGAGACAATATTATGATCAGAGGCAGATTCAAAATTTTAAATTTGTGGGTTCCCAATAAGCAACTATTAAAACACTCAGTTTTTGGTTTCAAAGTTAATTTAAAATATTGAAATTTGGGTAATGTAATATTTTGTAAACGATATATTTAGGTGGCTTAAGTTATGTTTCTAAAAAAGGAAAAAAAAAAGTGCAAAGTAATCTTTTGTCCGGTTTGAATAGTCATCTCTTTGAAAGAGAGTAAAACATCCAAAGATAACGTGTAGAGGAGATCGCTCACCACAAATACAGTAAAACCCTAAATTAATACTTGATTAATTAATAATCTGTCTAAGATAATATTTTCTTTCTATCCCAACTTGAACTAATGGAAATCATCACTCATTTCGATAAGATAATAAGATAATATATTTGCAGAAAACCCTTATATAAATATATGGTCCCATTAATATTATAAATTAATAAATTCTTTAAAAGTACAAATATATCTAAGACAATTTAGTGAAATACGATTCTATTGTGTTCTGTTTTTTTTGTTAAAATTTAAATCTAGTTGAAGCTCATCTCTAACTTCTCTTATTGCATCCAAAAGTTTCGGTGTTGTCTTTTCAAACTGAACCATAAAATTGTGAAGAGTTCTAAATGCGATAAGTGATTCCTTACACGTAACTGGTTTCAAAGTCCATATTATCTTCATCTTTATCATCAACATTATTTTTTTTCAATTGTATCCACAATTTCTTCTAAGCTTTGAACCCCTGAACATGTATCATTTTCACTCATTCAACGGGTTATTAACATCCATTTTATTGCGGTAATCAAGATATTTAATCATGACATCAAGTTCGTGAATGACATTTTCACAAGTGTGTTCAATTAAAATCTTTGAAATTTCATCCCCGAACAAATTTTGCGGTGTCAAAACACTTTTTCAATTAATAAATATTAATTTATTGATTAAATAATGCATCTATAAATAATAATATTTTATAATTCACCTATATTAAGTTAACGAGGTTTTACGGTATACCGTTTATAAAAAGCCAAAAGGTAAGGTTAAGAATGTATATAAAAAAACGTGTTAAAAAAATGCTTCTGTGGGGATTCGACCCCACAAACAGCATCACACAGCGAATTTGCCCCTAGACCAACCACAAACTTTGTTTATGGGCTCCAAGCATGCTGGACTCCTCTATTCATCTATCAATCTCGTTTATGAATCGTATGATGGCCAGATATAGCTGGAACTCTTTTGTAGGCAGCTTTCAAAGTAGTGGCTTGAAACTAATCTCCCGCAGTTACTCACAATGATCGGAGGCTTCGTAATAGGAGAGGTTGCGGGATTACCAGGGTTGAGAGAGTTCGGGGCCGGATGGTTGAGATCGGCTTCGGAATTAGCAGGAAAATCTTATACATTTAACTGATTTTTCAAAATAAATGTGCAAGGTTTCGAAAAAAGTTAGGAGATTCTCGAGAACTCCTTAACTCTATTGTAGATCCGTTCCTGGCTCACGAGTAATATAAATTTAAAAATCATTATTAAGTGCTAAAAGTCTATGCAAATGCATATTATATATCCTATTGATTTAGTATAAACACCGAATATAAATAAGTTTGTACGTACTCTTTATTATCTTGGCTTTTTAAATAGTTTAATTTTAGGTGAAGTGTAAACAAAAAAAAAGAACAAATGTAACTTGTGTTGCTAAAATTTAGAGATTCAAACTCCCAAGTCTCGAGTCGGGATCGGGATTCAAGTTTTGATATAAACTCAGGGCATGTGTCACACTGGGAGTCGGGGTTTGGGGTCGTAGTCGAATTTAGTGTCATTGTATTTGTTCAAATTATGTTTAAATACTCTTGAGATAATATTTTTTTTATTTCTAATTAAATAACAAAACATAAGAAAAAATCACTTACAATGTAGTAAGGGTACAACTTACGCGCACCGGATGTATACATCAAGCCAATACATGCATGCCATGTGTTTAAATTTATAGTTCATTTTACTCAACCATAATTAATTAATGTGTTCTACTTCATTAAATCATATAATAATAAAAATTGCATTAGTTTGGTGTAATCACCCGTTGCGGGTAAGTTTTTTCCATGTAGTAATTAAATATTTTTTTTCGTATCAAACACACGTAAGTATCACTATTTTAATGTTAGAATATGCTATGAGAGTAAATATATTGTTATACTCTAACTATAATTAATTAATATTGTTATGCATATGTAATAAATTTTAATCAACTATTACTTATGTTATTTTTCCCCCCAAAAAATGTGGGTATAACAAAATGCATCCGAGATCACCTCTTTTATATGCCAAAACCTTCATAATTACGGAAAGTTCAGTAGAGAATGGAATATTTATGACTTCTCCCCTTTCTAGAAAAAAAAGGACTTATTTTGATTTGATATGAAGTTTAAGAAAATTAAAAAGATTTTTGAGTCATGTGATCTTAAATCAAAATTACGTTAAATGTATCAACATACGTCTTAATCTTGTGATATTAAACATATCACGTGAAAAATTAAAATTAAAATATTCTCAAAAAAGCAAAAGGACATTCTTTTATAAACGGACTAAAAATGAAAGTAGTTCATTCTTTTTGAAAATGAGGAAGTACGAAAACAATTAACCATACAAAGCTAGTATAAATAATCATTCCCTCTGTCCCTAATTACTTGTCCACTTTTCCTTTTTAGTTGTTTCTAATTACTTGTCCATTTTGACAAATTAAGAAATGACAATTTTTTTTACCTATTATATTCTCAATTAATTACTTTGAAAAATGTATAACTTCTTGAAAATCTTAAGTTTTTAATTCACCCAATTCATAATTAATAGGGGAAAAATAGTAAACTTATTATGTCAATAATTATTTTCTTAATATGTGTGTCAATTCAACAGTAGACAATTAATTAGGGACACATGGAGTATTGAATAACATGTGAAAATGTTACTCCCTCCATTCAAAATTACTTTGTCACTTTTTAACTTTACACACCCATTAAGAAAACATTGATTAACATAGTGATTTTACTATATTACCCTTATTAATTAGTACTTGTTGAAATTGACTATTCGCAATTTCAAAAAGTCTTAGTAAATCAATTAAGGATAAAATAGAAAATTTTATGTTGTCTTTTCTTAATATGTCAAAAATGACAAGTAAAAATAAAAATCAAAAGTAGAAATAAGTGATACTCCCTCCGTTCACTATTAATTGTCATACTTTCCATTTTTAGAGTCAAACTATAAAAACTTTGACTAACATTTTAGGATATATTTTTTCATTATATTGATATGTAAAAAATTGCAATGTATAGTACTTTTCGTATAGTTTTTGAATATCTAATTTTTTTTGTTTAAAAAATTGAATTAATGTAATCTAATTTAACTTTAAAAATAAGTCAAATTGACTTTCGAAAAACGCAACATGACAAATAAAAGTGAATGGAGGGAGGAAGTATTTTTGAACGGAGGGAGTAGAAAACTTACATATAAATAGAACATTCTAGTGAAGTTATTTCTTTCCTAATGATAATCGAATTTTATAATTCAAAATAGACATAATACATAAACATGTCACTTGGCTTCAACTCACACTTATGTCTTCTAACTGTGGATATGTACAAGTAGGCACTTAAATTTGTATAAAGTTAAACAAGCAGACACACATATCCTATGTGGCATAATACACGTAGGACGCCACATAAGGATGCAAATTGACACATAGGATGTCTCGTTTGACGCTTGTGTTTACTTTTTCAACTTTATACAAATTTAAGTGTTTACTTGTGCACATTTAAAATTGAAGCTATATAACTTTGCACCGTCTGGAAAATAATTTTTTCTTCAATATGAAAATCAATGAGTAAAATTTACTCTGCTCCAATTTACCAGAAAGTATAAATAAGAAATGCATATTTTCACAAGAAAAAGAGTATTATTAATGTTTTATATTTGTGTAAGAGACCTGAGTGGTCAGTTGGTCACTAATTATCATTTTACACCCACAGGCACATTATTTGCAAGAGGTATATATGTTTGATTTAAAATACGGGAAAATACATAAGTATTCCTAGTCTATGCCCAAAATTCCTGAGACACACCTAATTTTTACTAAGGTTCTATTACCCTCGAATTTATCTTTTATATAATTTTCTACCCCTTTTTGACCTACGTGCTACGTGACACTATCTGTATTCAAAACATAGTCATAAGAGATAATTAATGTAATTAATTCTTATTTTTATCTTAATTTATTGAGATTTGAGCTTTAATCATTAAAATTACATTCTACTTCAACTGACCACTGGCTCGTACTCTTTTACAGACGCAATGAATATATAGATAGATAATGAGATTGCTATTATTTTTTATGTTTCGATTTATTTGTCCTATTTTATTTTACTTTGTTTAAAAGTGAATGACTCTTTTTTTAGTAACTTTTTAATTTCAATTTTTCACATGATATGTTTTGATATGATGAGATTAAAAAATTACTTTGATATATCATTAATTTAAAATGGGATAAGGGTTTGAAAAATACCCCAATTTTGGTCGAATTTGCTGTTGCGATACTAAATTTTCATGAGGACCTATTACCCCCTGAACTATTTAATAATGTATTTTAAAGGTATATATGTGTCCACGTGGACACATTACTATTTATAATTTTGCATTATTTTTTATGTCTACGTGGGCAAATATATATGTTTAAAATACGATATTAAATAGTCTAGGGAGGTAATAAGTCCTCATGAAAGTTTAGTATCGCAACAACAAATTCGACCAAAATTGGGGTATTTTTCAGACCCTTATCCCATTTAAAATCATGAGATTGAAAAATACTTTGATAAATATAATACATCTTTAATTTAAGATGATGAGATTTTTTAAAAAATACTTTCTAAATTTCATACTAAATTAAAATAGAATAAATAAATTAAAAAACGAAGCATTTTTTTTATTTTTGGCTTTCGATTTCCATTCCAAATCCAGTGGACCCAATGCAGAGGCCCCTATATGAAACTTAATTGTGAAGAACTGGATGGAAAGTGACAAAGGATTTTTTTTTTATTCATTCAATGTTCAGTATTCGTTTTGAAGCTTCATTAATTTAAATTTATTCTGTGTAGAGTCCCATTTGGAGGAGAAGCGCTCCTTATCAAGAATTTTATCATATTTAAAGCTCGAACTTAAGATTTCTAAAAAAAAAAAGTAATTTTATTCACCGCACCATAGCTATTCTACCATTCACACATATATTGTTTATTTAATGGTAATTATTAAATCAGAATATTAGCCAAGTGAGGCAATTAAACCAATATTAATAAGGGATACACGTAAGGATGTATAAATCAAATAAAAAATCACACCAAATTGATAAAAGAAAATTAATTAGGCTTGATTCGATTTGGTGAGTAAGAAAAAATAGAATCAAATTGATATATAAACATATAATATTTGTATAAATATAACTTTATATATCATTTTCTTTACAACATGAAGAAATATTTGTAATTTTCTCATTGGACCGATGTTTAATAGAATTATATAGTGTATCTAAAAAGTAAGAAAACACATTATTGGAGTTAAATTATTTTTTATTTCTTTACATGATATCTAAAATTCATTAATTTAACTATCTTAATTCAGGCAGAAAAAAAATCTATTATGAGAGGTGTAAGGTTTTAACAAAGGTCAATGTATAATTTTTGTTCGAAATCTTTTTAAAAAGATTGTATTGAAGTCATTATAATTTTAAAATTATGAAGTCATATATATTATGTATTCATTATAATTTTTTCTACACATAAATGAGCAAGCATATATATTACATGTAGAGAGCAGAATAATATAACTGATGTCTTAGTCAAAGTGCCGAGAAGCAATTATTTGATTTTATAAGATTTTGCTAATTTCTTTTGGGGTAATTTGAATGGGAACAAATAACTATCTCAGAATAAATTATCATATGATAAGTGTATTGGTTTCTTCCGTGTAATATTAATCGATAGAACCTTATTGGTAAGTGCTATGAGATCTCGTGCATTGGAACTCATTGTTATGGACCCAAATTCATTAGTATGAAACATTTTCTGTTCCAAGTGAAATTCCCTAGTATATGAAAGAGTGAAAAGGTGCTTTCGTTGTTGTGGATAAGAAACATTCATATCTTAATGCATGTATTTAATTTATTCAGAGCTATGCAAACGGGATTCACTTTTTGGGGAATATGAATCAAAGCAATAACAAGAATATTTCTAGTAGATCATCTTTCACAATCAATGGTGGGATAAATAATTCTAACACCTCCAACCAAACACATGATACTCCTTCTATCCAACAATACTAATTGTCCACTATTAATTTTACACACTTTTAAAAAAATTATAAATATAATGATAATTTTATTATATCACCTATTGGTTAATAGAGAATCAAAATCAATTTACCAATGAATCGCGAAATGCTATGATTACTATAAAAAAATCTCATGCTTATGTTACTGTTATTGATGGTTTGATTATCTTGGACCACGAGGACACTCTGAATATAGTAAATACAATATCGTGAAAATGTAATAGGAAAATGACTATAATTCATATAAGGGTAAATTAGGAACTTACGGTAAAATTACTCATTGATTTCATAAAGTGAACAAGTATTGTTGGACATCCTAAAAAAATATAGTAGACAACTATTGCTGGAGGGAGGGAGTAAAGTAGTTATGTATTTATTCGTGAAATTATTATACCTTATACTTCACTTTTAACGACTTGTTAATGTTTGCAAATGAAGCAGTGTGAAAATATATTAACTAGGTTTTTTTTTTTGGTTTCCAACCAGTATTTTGTACCCATGTTGGAACTCGACTATTCCAAATTTGTGCCGCATTTGATGTCATTGGATATTAAAGATTTTTACCTACTCAAAACTCGAACTCGAACCCAAATCGGTAACTATTGAGCATATAATTGTAATTTGGTAGCAACCTATACAACAAAATGTATACAGACAAGTATACTAAAGGGTGGGGGCAATCATTGATTAATTTGACAGATATTCTCTGCTTTGCTTTCACCTTCCACTAATCAAACGCCAACACAAAATCTCCAAATTAATTATTTTAATCCTTCCCTCTTATACTTTTTTCAACCAGAAACCAACAAAATTCAAATTAAAGTGATGTATTACAATGTGACAAAACAAAAAATGGTAAAAAAGTGTGTGGCTTTGGATTCTTGTAGCTTAATAGTGGTTTTTCTTTAGAATGGCAAAAGCATCTGACCCTTTTCTTCTTTTAGTGTCTTTTTCTCACTCAAAAAAGAGTCTTTCTGTGTAATTTTGTGTTGGTGGTGTGGGAGAGATGAGGTTGTTGTTGCTACTGGCAGTAGTACTGTTGGTGGCCATTTTGGTGAATTTTTCAAGCTTTGTTAATGGCGATACAGATCCATCTGATGGTTAGCCCCTTTTAATTTATTCATCATTCTCTTTATTTATTTGTTTTTTTAGTATGTGAAGTAGTAAGTACAAGTTCCAGTTTTCTTGTTCATTTAGCTGAGAGTGGGCTTGAGTCTTGACAACTCTTGAAATGAACAAACCCAACTGAAAAATCTTGTTTCTTTGAAGCCCCATGAAATTGAAAAGAAAATAGCATTTGAAAACACTAGGTCTAGGCTTGGTAGATAGGGTTATCTGGTACGTGTTGTTGGTGGGAGGTGGCAGGTATCCTTGAAATTAGTTAATTGCACACAAGTTGGCCCGGACACGGTGGTTAATATAAAAAAGAAATCTTTGAAAATAATTGATATAGTAAGTCTTGCTTGGGCTGCATCAATGGTAGTCTTCACTTTTGAGTGTGGGAAATACTCATTACTTGTGGATGAACAACCCCTTAGTCTTGTCGACTAGATTGAGTCATAGTTGTTGTTGTAATCGTTGTATTTACTGTTGCCGATACACTTAATAGTTACAACAACAACATATCCAATGAAATCCCGTAGCTGAGGTCTGGGAGGGTAGAGTGTATGCAGACCTTACCCCTACCTCGTGGAGGTAGAGAGGAGACTCTTTCGGGAAGATGCACTTAATAGCTAATAAAAAACGTCAACCTTTGCACAATAATTTTTTTTCATTAAAAATTGAACAAGTCTGGGGAAAAGGTAATTTCCTTACAGAAACTTGTGGTTTGTGAATGTGATTGGTTTTAGTTACTATTGTCAGCCTTATATAAGCAATTACTGGAGAATGTTTTCTACTTTATGTGGTAAGGGGTGACAAAAACCAATGAGTTTGAAGTTGATCAAAGACTTGAGAAAGCTATATAATTTACTTTTGGACTGCTGATGATCCAAAGAGTTTCACAGTAATGGTTTGGTTAAGTTGCTGGCTACTTTGTACCATGCTGGTCAAGTTGCCGTAGTTGCACATTCTTTTAACAGATTATCCTATGTAAAATCTGTCTCTTGTGCCGTTCTCTGTCCATATATAACTATTTCTTTATCATTAAAATTCCTTACGCAATCAGATATGTCTTGATTTCAAAATAATCTAGTTGACTTCGCTTTGGTTTTCAGCATCTGTTCTGAGAGTCCTGTATACCACCCTAAACTCACCAGGGCAGCTGACAAAATGGAGTGCCAATGGCGGTGATCCTTGTGGAGAGTCCTGGACAGGCATTACCTGCTCGGGCAATAAAGTTACTGAAATGTGGGATTTGGTCTTCCTTTTTGTCTTCATCTCCATGTTGTTTCAACTTTCTGGAATTATTGACTAAGTAACTGATGATTCGTTTCTTTTCATTTTCCTTCAGCAAGATGTCAGGTCTTGGGCTCTCAGGTTCATTGGGGTCTCAGCTAGATAGTCTAAAATCTGTGACCAATTTGTAAGATAAATGGCCTTCGTTTGTTCCTTATTAATTGGATTTATGTCGAATTCCTGAATGTGGTCATCTTTGTGAATGTTGCAGTGACATAAGCAATAACAATATGGGGAGCCAGTTACCTTACCAGCTTCCTCCAAATGTGCAAAGATTGTATGTTTTTTTATTTGCATATCTTCCTCCTTGCAGGTTCTATTTTCTTCCTCTTATCTTTCTTAGAACTTGCCTTGCAGAAACCTCGCTTCTAGTGGTTTTAGTGGTGGCCTCCCATATTCCATTTCACAGATGACCTCCCTCCAGTACTTGTAAGTGAAATGCTTAAATTTGATATTTGCTTAAATACTTGGTCCTCTTCATTTTCTTTGGGGCTATTTATGATTCTTTGCAATGTTTATGTCTGGTTGTAGAAATGTCAGTCACAATCAAATTCAAGGATCAGTGGTTGTCTCGTTTGACTCGCTCTCTGCACTCAACACATTGTAAGGCCTATTCATCTCCTGGTATTACATCAGAGTTTTCATATTGCCTAATTATGATCTGAATGAGAATAGTTTGCTGTTTTCAAATGTTATGATGAAAGTACGCTTATTCTATTATTTAAGTTGTCTCGATTTGAGAAAGAGGTTAAACGCACTTGTTCCATTTCCCACATTACTGTGCAGAAGTGAGTCATGTCTTTGGTCTGCTGCCAAAGTATTAAAAACCTCAAAGGTGCGCTTAAGCCCTAAAGCGAGGCTTAAAACGTGTTGAGCGCTTTGCCTTGCTTAATGTGCGCTTTAGTGTCATCATCAAGGTCCTAAGGCATACTTTCCCTTGACTAAACAAGTGATATTTCACTTTATCGTAAAAAAATTTCAATTTCCTTGTTCATATATTTGTCATTCATGCTTATAATTATTAGTCTTGGACTGAACATGTATATACTTGTATTTTTTTCTCCCTTTGCACCTTTTTTTCGTTAAAGCTCACGCTTTATTTGCGCTTAGCCCCAACGGACCTTAGAACTTTTTTGTCTTTTTGCTTTTGATAGCGCTGGTACCTTATCATATCTTCTTGTTTAAAACATAATAGTTTGAAATTTATCATTCTGTCACATAATTTTGATTGATCTTTTTAATGCTTCAGGGATTTCTCTTTCAATTCTATGACGGGTAATCTTCCTCAAAGCTTCCAGTCACTAACTAGTATGAACAAAATGTAAGAAAAGAGTTTTCATACTTCATCTTTCTATTGCAAACTTCCATCAGATATAGATGTTTTGTTGTTATAATATGCAGGTATTTACAGAACAACCAGTTTAGTGGAACTATTGACGTCTTGGCCAATCTTCCCCTCGGAAATCTGTGAGTTGTGTGCCAAATGTGTAGATATTATGTCTTATGTCTACATGTCACTTCAGTTTCAGTTAAATCCATTGGTTGAAAACCACGTTGATTCTTCTATTCTTTAGGAATGTTGAAAACAACCAATTTACTGGCTGGATTCCAGATCAGCTGAAAGGGATAGTGCAGTGAGTGTCTTAGATTGCAATAATTTTCATTCATCTTTGCAAATTCTTTGGGGAGTTCTTTCTAATTGTTACAGGGATTTATGAATCTTTCATAACAGATCAAATGGTAATTTATGGATCTCAGGACCTGCACCCCCGCCTCCACCTGGCACACCTCCTGCAAACAATCCCAATGGAGATAACAAATCCAGAGAAAACAGTAGCAATTCGGGCAGTAGGAAATCAGGTATAGGGGGTGGAGGTGTTGCAGGAATAGTGATATCTATTCTAGTTGTTGGAGCAATAGTAGCATTCTTTATTATCAAGAAAAGATCAAGAAGGTCGTCCACAGACTTAGAAAAACTTGATAAGCTGCCACTTGCTCCTCTTACCTCACAGAAAGTAGAAGGTATTTTGCTTTCATAATTCTTGATTTTGTAAGAAATGTCTTGCATGCTCTCTTAACTCTTTGGATATTTCTTAATGAATAATTATAATCAATTGCGGTGTTACTACTTACTTACTTGCTTGGGAATATGGAAAATGATATCTAAGCCTCTATCCTTAACCTTGCTAATGATTGGTCATACACCATGCAAGTAGTATCAAAATTTTGCAAGGGGTTGTCATTGATACAGAAGGAAGCAGCAAAGCTGGAAAATATTTATCTTCGAAGTGGAAAAACTATATGGATGTTAAAGATCCTAAGTTCTAAAGAAACAAAAGTTTCATACTTTATTGGTAGTTCCATAGATATAATCTTTAGAAATTCAAACTGATCTTTTGGAGGAGGTCCTAAATTGCGTGGTGCTTCAAAGCTTATGATTGTTTTTTGACAAATTAACATCAGCTACCCTTGATGGTTTAACTTCCTGGGAAACAAAAACTCTTCAGAATATAGTTGACCCGAAGAACTCTTGCTTCAGATTGTAACTGTCAGCACAGTGAAGGAATCACCTTCAGGTTCATAGTTGGGATTTGGGAAGTTGCTCTCTCCTTTTTAGTCCATCAAAACCCCACAAAACAAACCGTCTCTTACAATACGAGTTCCTTCTCATTTGCAACTTCATCAGTAGTAATGCAGTTCATTCTTATAACTTTCTTGCCTCATCTCATTATCAACTTCAATGATGTCATGGAATCCGAGCTGGAGCTTGTATTTGCTTATGTCTAACTTTTTCATTGTTGTGTTGCTGTTTTTTTTGAAAAGGTAACATCATTGTTATGCTTTGTTTGTTCCCGGAATTCCTACTCATTGTCTGTTTTTGGTTGCAGAGTTGAAACCTTATCAAACCTCCTCCGCAGTAAGCATGGGCACCTTTGAAACTCCCACTGCTGTAACTCTAAGACCTCCACCTATTGATCGCCTTAAGTCCTTTGACGAGGTTGACATGTCACCGAAACCCATTGTTCCTCCCAAGAAAATTAATACAGCTCAAATCAGGGCTACACAGTTTTCAATTGCAGACTTACAGATTGCTACTGATAGCTTCAATGTTGAAAACCTTATTGGCGAGGGATCAATTGGGCGAGTTTATTGCGCTCAGTTTGATGATGGCAAAGTAATACTTCTCTCTATGTGCACCCATTAAAATAACTTTTTTTCTTTCTTATGACTATATAAGCCATAAGGTGATTTAGTAATGCTAACACATGTTTAAGCAAAAATGTATTATCAGAGAAACTACATACTTATTGTGTTCCTTTCTGTTATTTGAAATGTTGTAGGTTCTAGCTGTCAAGAAAATTAATTCGTCTGCCCTTCAAAATCATGAAGATTTTCTCAATATAGTTTCTGAGACATCCCAGTTGCACCATCCAAATATAATTGAGCTTGTTGGTTATTGTTCAGAGCATGGACAGTACTTGCTAGTTCATGAATTCCATAAAAATGGTTCTCTGCATGATTTCCTGCACCTGTCAGATGAAGACAGCAAGCCACTAGCATGGAATAGCCGAGTCAAGATTGCACTTGGTGCAGCACGAGCACTAGAGTGAGTTTTTGCAATCTCAGAATTATTTTATCATATTTTATATTCAATTGGTTACAGTTATGCTGGACTATTTCCTTATTGATTCATTCCAGAAAGGATGACAGTCATGACACGTTTCTGTATTTGGAAACAATTCACTTTATATTTCCCATTTTACCATTAGTGAGAAGTTTTATAGCCACACAAATGTTATGTTATGTTTAAGGCCACAAGTTCCAAAAGTTTTATAGTCAGGCAAATGCTATGCCATGTTTAAGATCGATCACAAGTTTAAAAAAAAATCATCTCTTTCTTAAATTCAATGCCGATTGGAACTATGTCACATAAATTGGAAGGGGGAAGTAAAATTCATGGAGCATGCAGCAATGCTATGTTTTTCTCATTATTTATTGATGGCTAATTACTAGTAGTTTACATGAATCTTCTGCTTATATCCGGAGATTCATAGAATAGATCTTCTGGCTAGAAGAAAAGGGGATTCTGTGAAAGTCAATACCAAGCACTTAGTCGTGACTCGTGATGAACTTTACCAGAGGATCCATAGTAATATTGCATTTAGAGATCATACTTGTTGGACTAAAAGACCACTATAGAGCTTAAGTCTTTTTTAAACATTGATGGCCAGTAAGTTAACATAAAGAAGAGTTCATTTATTCCTTTAGTTAGAGCTCAGTATCCTAAATATGCCGGTATTGCCAATATAAAGCTAATCAAAACTTCAATTCTCCCATCGTTTCATTTTATGTGGTGGTGAATGAGTGGGGACAGAGTTCAAAAAGAAAGAAAGACTTCTGGAACTTGTGGTCTTAAACTTGCCATGTCATTTGTGTGGCTATAAAAGCATGTCATTAGGGGTAACAATGAAAATTTGAAGTTAAAATTGTTTCCAAATATAGAAAGGCGTCAATCTTCTTGAAAAAGGCTTAAAAGGAAATACTTGCCATATAAAATGAAACAAAGGGTGTAACAAATTTCGAATTTATATGGTTTCCATATCTGTTCATTTCCTGATTTCCATACACAAATTTCTTCACTAGCTAATATAAGCATCCTTTGCAGGTATCTGCATGAAGTTCATTCACCATCATTGGTTCATAAAAACATTAAATCGGCAAATATTTTACTTGATCTGGAACTCAATCCTCATCTATCAGACTCTGGATTAGCAAGCCTTATTAATGATGCAGATCAGGTGGCTTTAAGCTCCTTACTTTATGCATTGTTGCAAAGTGTTTCGGTGGATTCGATATAGAAGCATGCATGCACATAAGTACACATGTATTATAAAGGCATGTTTTGACATACTATTGGCTGTGTATGTGTCCTTTTCAAGGAGATAAGAAATATCAAAAAACCACATGGTTGAAACGTCATTTGTTTCAGGAGAAGCTTTGTTTTGTGCACAAACCTTTGAAACATGAAATCTTTTACAACAGTTTCTGGGGTTCATAAATTGGATTCCAAGAGAAGTTGTCAAGTAAAAAATAGAAAATTTTATCCAAATCTAGGGCATGGAATTATCCAGTATATTCTATAGAAGTAACACTACCATATAACTCATTTTAATGAACTAGTCTTTCTATGGTCCCTGTTGCTTTATCCCCTGCTCTTCTCTACTTACTCAATTGGTAAAATTGTAGCTGTTTCTTCTTCTTCTTAAAAGTTTCACATCATTATCATCTTCTCAAGATGTTTGAAAGTGATCATCTTTGCAGGCACTAAACCATAATACAGGGTCTGGATATGGTGCACCTGAGGTAGCTATGTATGGGCAATGCACCATAAAAAGTGATGTCTACAGCTTTGGAGTTGTTATGTTGGAACTTCTTACCGGACGGACACCTTTTGACAGGTAACGTTACTTAGGCATCATGATATTGTGTCAAATTACTAAGAAACAAACAGGAAGAAATTCAGAAAGTCTTAACTTTATTGATCAATATGTATGCTCTTGATGCAGTGAGAGACCAAGATCTGAACAATCTTTAGTTAGATGGGCAACACCTCAACTCCATGATATTGATGCCTTGGCTAAGATGGTTGATCCAGCACTGAAAGGGCTCTATCCTGTTAAATCCATTTCCCGCTTTGCTGATGTAATTGCTCTTTGTGTCCAGGTAATATTTTGTATAGACAGTGTGCCAAATTCATAAATCTGCTGTGTTAATCAAGAACCTAGTTCTGTTAGTTCAGTCAACACTATCTCATTGTCCTGCATGCTATTATTGACAGCCTGAGCCTGAGTTCCGGCCACCTATGTCAGAAGTGGTTGAAGCCTTAGTTCGGCTAGTTCAACGAGCAAATATGAGCAAGAGGACATATAGTATTGATCGGGGTTCAAGGGGTGAAACAGATGCTCAAGACAACCAACCTTAGTTCCGATGTAATGTAGCCTTTTCTACCAGAATGTCTCTCTTTATAGTTTGCTGTTTATGGGATCTATGAGCTTATCTGTTCAGCAAGATCTTGTTGGTTGCATTGCGTTGTACACACTGCTAGATACTAAAATCTGTTCATAGTGCATATTCAATTTTCATTTTTCCCTGTATCTGCTCTCCTATTCCTCTTCCACAGGCGATGACATGAATGAGTTCAGTACGTACTACGTGCATTTCCAGATAATCCAAGTCTTTGATCAGTGTAATAGTCAAATAGGAAAGGTTAAATACACATACACACACACACACCTGATTACTGACTATGACATAGTCTTACTCCTGCCTTGTAAAGGTAGATAAGTTGGTTGCAATAGACCCTCGACTCAAGTAAAGTTTCGTGTTTATGAAATTCTAGTAACATAATTAAATTGTTCCACAGACCCCTATTCACCACTAAGTCATGTTCCTCACATTTTTGAGTGTCATAAAGTTGGCCACATTTAGCCTTTCAATACATCATATTCAATAAATATATCATCATTACTACCACACCACTCCTCCTATTGCAGCCTAAAGTTTTAACTAATGTCCACTGGATGACCAAGATTGTGGTCTGCAAGTCATTAGCACTATGGCCTGTGTTGATGGATACACTAGTTCCAATTGACTAGGCTTACAATTTACTAAACAAATTTGGGTTAAAATAAGGTCAACCTATGATAAACTTGTACCTACTAGTTAATTTTCCCATATGTAGTTTCATTTGACTTTCTCTGCTCCAAAATCAATCTTTACTCATAAGTTATAACTAAATAGAGAAAAGTTCTTATATAACTAAATAGATATAAAATTTAACAATAAGTCTATGAGTGGACTGAGGTTACCTCTCCCCACTCATCCTTAACACTACTTTTTTAGTATATTTTTTTATTAAGAAAGACCATAGGAGAATTTCTATGAAGTTTCTCTTTTTTTTTCTTTTTAAAAGAGTGGCAAAAATGACCCTTTTATGTTTGTTAAAGGTCTAAATAAGTCCTTTGTATATATCCATAAATATTCTTTATCCTTCATGTCTATCACCCTTAAATATTTAATAAATTAGATAGTTCGATTTAATCAAGACTGTGAAATGAAAAGAAATACTAAAGAAAGTCCCATCAATTCCAAGAAATTGCACCTTCATATTCGAGTTTTAGTTAAATCGAACAATTAAAATTTATCAAATATTTGACGATAACAAAATAGGACCAAAATATCCTTGAGATGAAATTGAAATGACTTTTTTTAGACCTACCCCAAATACCAAAGACCTTTTTTTCCTTTTATTGGAAAATTTTGTCAATCATTTGTAATGTCAAACTTTTGGCCTTTGCATAAGTGAAAGTCAAGTAGATATCTTTGCCATGATCTCTCCAACTTTCCTACAGTAAGTTTTACTAGTAGAAAAAGTCAAGTCAAAGTATAAAGCCTCCTAGAAGTTAGGTGGCTGTGGAAGATTTTCTTGTTTGACTTCTTCTTTGTCGTCTTAGCTCTTATTCCAACACTCATAAATACTAATACCCCTATAATCCAAAGTTTATTCCAACATTTTTTTTCACATTTTCTCAAATACCCTCTTCAAATCTTGATTTTTTTTGTCCTCCATTTCCAATTTGGCTAATAAAAATCTCAACTTTCTATGTTTTTTCACAATTTTGAGGTTTTATTAGAAACCCCATCTCATTCTTGATTCAAAATTTGTTGAATTTCCCCTTCATTTAAGTAAAAATCTCAACTTTTCTATGTATTTTCACAATTTTGAGGTTTATTAAGAAACCCTATCTCATTCTTGATTCAGATTTGTTGAATTTCCCTTTCATTCAAGGAAAAAAAATTCAACTTTCCTATGTTTTTTCTCAATTTTGAGGTTTTAATAAGAAACCCCATCTCATTCTTGTTTTAAATTTGTTGAATTTCTCCTTTATTTAAGTAAAGATTTCAACTTTGTGCTAGAGAAATGGAAAAATTAGATGAGTCAGGTGTATTAGCCCTTTTAGGGAAGTTTATGGTGGGGTTAATTATATTTATGTTTTTAGTGGTGTTTTTTATATTCTTAGTTCATGTTTATACTAAATGGTTCTTGAATCACCGGCGGTATGTAGATACCGCCAGCGATTCTGATGGCAGTGGGACAAGTAGAAAAGTGAGTGCTAAAGGTCTTGACCCTTTGATTCTTGAAACAATTCCTGTAGTTGGATTTGATGTTAATGAATTCAAAGATGGAACATTGGAATGTACTATTTGTCTTTGTGAGTTTTCTGAAGGTGAAAAGATGAGATTTTTACCAAAATGTAATCATGGATTTCATGTTGATTGTATTGATATGTGGTTTCAATCTCATTCCACTTGTCCTCTTTGTCGTAACACGATTTCAACGACTGAGGAATCATCATTGGAGATAGAGGAAGAGGGTTTGGCTTTGGCTTCAGTTGAAACTGAGTTGCCTATTTTCCCAACCAATGTGTTGTTTTGGGGAAATGAGACTCAAGTTAGCACCTTATGTAATCCTTGTTTAGACTCAACAGCTTCCACGAGTAATCGATCACATGGAATGTTAGTGATCGATATTCCAAGGGAGATTAATGAAGAAGAAGAATCAAAATATGTAATGCCTGAAAGATTGAGACGTTTGATGAGGCTTTTGAGTGGGGATAGAAGGGTATTCAATCCTTCTAGTTCGCGAAATGTAGATATAGAACAAGGGAGTAGAAGCCCGAGTTAGCATAGACTCAGAGGCTGATCCAGGATTCAAAATTTTTAACATGTATAAAGGAACAAAATGTCATTACACCTATTGCTCTTTTTGAAGAAGTTAGATTGGTTCAATTTATATATCTTTTTTGTAGAACATAAGAAGTGGATATGCTGTACATGTATAAGCACATTGTAATAGGCTTCTCTGTATAATATCCCTCTATGGAACTAGCTCGTTTTGCTAGATCATAAGCCATCTTAATTCTTAACTTGAACGGATTTACATTTTCATGGGCTAAATTTGACACCAGTATGTTCGTTCCTCTATGGAACTAGATCACAGAAGCTACCTTATTACTATGTTGACTAACATTTCTGAAAATTTTGCAGCTACTCTTGTTGTTTCGCGGTGTGACAGTGAGTCGCCCTGTTCTAACAGATAGAGTATATGTTATCTTTTTTGCATACAGACATAAGACAGAAATACTGCAAAGTAGCAAACTGGAAGCTCGATAAGTGTACTTTGATCAGTCAAGAACTGTCCTTTCGGTTTAAATATTATTTGATTCTTCAATGATATAATTGAACTGCAGTCGATACTACGTATCTTTTGTATACAAGTAGTATGTTCCTTCATGAAACTAGCTTGCTTTGCTACATTATTAGCATATATCTATTGGACGAGTTATATTTTCATGAGCTAAATTTGACACCTCAAAGTTAACTGGCGAGAGGAGCCAACTCCAAGTATAGCCTTATGTCCCTCCATGGAAGTATCTTGATTCTTGACTTACATATCTGTAATGGCTAAAGAGAATTACATAATGCTATGGAGTATGGCCCAAATTTTTTCGCATCACGTCTCTGTAGCATGGTTCACTGCCATAAGACAGAAATGCTGCAAAACGGAAGCACATTGGTTTGATATAAACACCCGACGCAGGTAAGTTTGTTACAATATGACAATGTGTCTGTAGCATGGTTTGCGCCATAAGACAGAAATGCTGCAAAACGGAAGCACATTGGTTTGATATAAACACCCGATGCTGGTAAATTTGTTACAATACGACAATGTGTGTAAACTGAAAATGGACTAAGAAATGCAAAGGCCACTCTGTTTTCAGGACTCTCAAGCCCCCACACCTCATCCCCTCTGTAATGATCCAGCTCGCTAGTAATATTGTCTGCTTTGAGCCTAGGCTTGCATGGCTTTAAAACACATAACTAGTGGATAATGTCTGCTTACTTATATACTCAACATCTCTCCTGTGTTTTGCCGACGTGGGAGCTGGGGTGTCACACCCTCCATCTCTATTTTTATTTAAATTTAGTACTCCTATTATAATATTACTATAATAATAATAATAATAATAATCAATCATCATAAAGCCAAATAACAAGTGAGTTACATTTCCAAGACTGCAACAGGAGAATTTAAATATTAAGAGCATCTTTTTCTAAGGGAAACACATATATGTCTTCCATATAATAATTCATTGCTCTTCTTCTAAGGCAGAAAAATCACGACTTTGGAAACAAACAAAATGGAAGCACAGAGTTTTAGCTGGATGAAAAAACTAGCACATAATCGTTCTCTGGATTTTAGTAGTTATTAATTATCTCTCAATGAATTTCAACAAAATTAAATCAAATTTTTAATGATGTTTCAAGATATATATAGAGTTAAAAAACAATATAGTAGATCACTTGACTAGGCTTCAAAGTTTATAAAATATTTTTCACGTGCTAGCTCACATGACCACTCTGAAACTATAATAACTAATCTTGAATCCAGAGTCCCGAATATCGAAACGTGTAACTATCTCATCTAAAAACTTAAACCTTATTAGTATAATATATCTTCAATACGCCCCTCACGTGCGTGCTTGAGTCTGAGCCAAGCATGTGAAAATTCATTGAGTGATGGTGAAACTCGATCCCAACCGAACCTCTATCTGCTCTGATACCATTAAAACATATAACCATCTCATCTAAAAAGGTTATGCTTTATTTAGTATCTTCAAAACAGTCAAAGGAGCAAGCATCACATGATCCCACAAACATTGGATCTACCACTCTATTTTTATTGAATATCAAACATTACATATAAATCTCATCACCAAATCTAGATCAACATTTACACATTTATTGAACTTACTTACTATGAAGTGCCATTCAACATTACAAGTAACTTTTGTACTAGCCTTCATCTTGATTCAACTACATTCAGGGCCTAATGCTTCTACAGAAGCAGCTCGATTCGTTTTCTCATCATCAGAAACTTTGCCTTCTTCAACATCACAAATGTTCAAAGTTCATGAACATGGAAGAATTAGTGAGAAACAACCACTCAAGAAAGTTAAATCAAGTTTTAGAAGAATACCACGAAGCAGATCCAATCCCACGCAAAACAAGTAGTCATTTGAAACCTCAGATGTTTAAGTAAGATGATTTTCTCATGTATCGCGCGTTAATAGGATGACTGAAAGAAGGATCATAGAGCAACAAAAGAGTGTCTTCAAGGCATTTCTTTTGTTCAATATTTAATGTAGCTTAGCTTGCTGCTATTAGATGTTAGTTTCTTCTTAGGACAGTCCACTTAGCATCCAATTTTGTTCATTTGTAGCAACCCATAGTTTTCTTAGTAATTTTCACTGTTGTAAACTTTTTTATATCAATGTGCATTTATGTCTCACCTGTTTTTTTTGTTGAAATTGTGACTATGCATATGTATCTTGCTACTAATTTGTTCTCTCTTTCCTTACTGCGTCAGATGCTTTCCTTTTGAGCCGAGGGTCTATCAGAAACAATCTCTTTACCTCAAAAAGGTCGGGGTAATTAAGGTCTGACTACATCCATAGACCTGGCCATGTGTGACATTACACTGGGTATGTAGTTGTTGTATTCTGATCACTATGCATCTTCAGATACTTTCGTTTTGATCAGTTGGGATTCTATCAGAAACAACTTCTCTACCTTAAAAGGTAGGGGTAAGGGTCTGAGTATATTCTACCCTTTCCAGACCTGGCCATGTGTGAGATTACACTGACTATGCATCTAATTTTCTGCTCCTCTCAGATTAAACTATGTTGGTTAAGCCATTAACTACATGATGCACAAACTATAGAAAATCATATGAGCTAATTAAGGAGATCCCAAACAGAGAAAATTTGAATATTTCAAATTGTTTGTACTTTTGTTGCTTCTAATTGATGGTTTTTGTAATCTCCGAGTTAAATTATTACCTTAGTAAGCGTTAGGCCATGCGATACCATATCATGATATGAAATCGTGAGATGGTTAGTATCAAAAGAAAGTATAGATACGTTTTTCTTCACCATTTAATGACTTGAAGTTCGAAAAAAAAACTTAGATTTGCACAACGAGAGATATTACATGCCAAAAGATTTGTGAAAAATATGATGAATATGCTCCTATTTTTCGACTATATTAACTCCATGTATAGGAAGCTTCAATAGCGAGCCTTAGTTATATCACCAGAAATAAATTTCTGATATCGTTCCAACGATATATTATTTGTAAAATATTTGGTATGATTAAATTAAAGTTCAACTTTTGAACAAGACATAAAAGTACATCGATGTTAATTCAGATACATATATTTTGCGACGATTCTACCTATTGTGTTTGTGTTTATATGTTGGATCGATCATGATTTTATGAGTTGATTTGTCTGCTCAGCTTATGGTCCCAACAATGTCATCGTTCATCAAGTACTGATCTAAATATATTCATAATTATAAATTATCTATAAATTTGAAATTATAAAAGCAGACCTGAAGCCACGTGACAACTTGCATTCAGTATCCATTGTGCTTAATAATTTTACATGCTTCTCCTATTATATTCATCCCTTCAAAAAGAGTCTCCTTTGTTTTAATTATGTTCCTTCTTGGTGGTCCAAAACACTTATTATTAAAAATTTCGTTTTGGTACACATTGACCAGGAACCAACAAGATAATTCGTTGACAAACGAGGATGCTCGAATGAAAGTGTGGGCATACTATGATAGATATGATTAGGAATATAATGATGTTATATGGGGTAAGGTGAGAGTGGCCTCTGTGGCGAACAACATGAAGGAAATGAAAATGAGATAGTTCGGACAAGTGAAGAGGAGATGTGTGGATGCACCAGTAAAAAAAGTGTGAAAGGTTTGTGGTAGCATAAATTAATTAGGAGAGGTAAATGTAGGCTCAAAAAAAACTTGAAAGAGATGATTAGACATGCACGACATGACACAACTTCAATTGTCTAAGATCATGAACCTAAATAAAAGGGTTTGAAGGTCGAAAATTAGAGTAGAAAACTAGAAAATATATTGCTAAGTGTAATTGCACTTTATGTGGGAGAGGTAGGGGCTAGCCACCTCCTCTCCTTATTAATACTATTATATTCAGTAGTCACATAATATCCCTTTTATGGTGTCCTATCTATCGAGAGTTCAGTTCAACATCATAAACTTTTTTGTTTTTGTGTGGGAGAGTGTAATGACCCGAAAGGTCATTTTGGTGATTTTTCGTCGAAATGACTATTTTGCCCTTTCGGTAGTTGCCCCGAGTCCCATGTTTTGTGGTTGTAAAGTTGGTTTGAGGAAAAGTTGGTAAAAAGTTGAGTTTTTGAGAAGTTGAGTTTTTTTTTGTTGAGTTAAAGTTGGTTAAAAAGTGTTTTTTCGAGTCATTTGAAGTTTTGGGACTCGGATCGGATTTCCGTCGATTCCGGCAGTTCTAGAATGTCGAAACAGGTCTGTGTGAAGTTACGGAGTTGAAACGAAGAATTGTGGTCCTAAGTTGCTAAAGTTGTGAAATTTTGATAAAGAGTTGACTTTGGTCAACATATGAGGTTC
>JAJOOS010024740.1:0-20699 GCA_029582725.1 Solanum chiquidenum
GACTTTACAGGTTAATCCATCGGGGATACTAAGAAGGTAAAGAACTAACCATCTACTAAGAGTAAGTTTTAAACAGTATATGAACAACATGAACATCATAACATAGTAATGAACATCATATTATACAATAATAACAATACATAACTATACATGCTTATTGGGAGAACTTACTAGATCTAGAAAGCTGATAACTACTTACATGATAATGATCGGAATGAGGTTTTCCTTTCGGGAGTCCCCGGGTGACCTTGCAGTTATTTGCAGAAAAATAAACATTATTTCTACTATTGTGCTATAAGTGGTAATGCATTTGACCAAAGCCTAGGAAAAAAACTTTTTAACAAACTTCCCGGAGCTTTAATGAATAATTGTCCATTAGAACTAATAAATAACCAATTGGAAAATCTTAATAAAGAAACAATTCATTATCTGACATGTATTCATCTACATTTATTAAGGTTTCTTGGAAGTCTTAACCTAAAGATCATTGACACACCTATTGTATATTCATGGAAATCATCATCTTGAGAGCACATTGGAGCAAAACTACACGACTTCATCACAACAATATTCAAACTTGATTCACGAGTTGTGTTTGAGTCAGTACTATTAAATATAATATTGAAGTTTGATTAGGTAAAGACTAGAGTTATTGGTCTTTATTGAATTCACTAGTTGGAGTAAATTGGTGAGTTAGTTTGTGTAATGTTTGGATAGTTAAAGATGAGGGTTATTAGTCTTTGTTGAATTTGTAATAGGATTATTATAGAATAGTAATAATTTTTAGCATTAAGAAAGTTGTGATCATTGTGAGGTTTGTAAAAAGAAGAGAGATTATCTTTTTGGAGAGTTAGAACAGTTTGAGTGAACCGTAAGTTTAAGTGCTTCAGTGACTCCCTTAAATTGTTGAATCATAATAATATGAATTGTTACTCTTGAGAAGTTTGTGGAAATTGGAGATTGAAATCATAGATATATATGCTACCACTTGCATTTTAACATTTTGAAAAAAGGTGAAGGCTAGACAAGTTAGTTATAATTATTAGGTGATCTATTATCTTCAAAGTTCAAAGTAACAAGGCATAAGTCCCACAATATCTTTTTAGTGTATTCAAAAATGAAAAAAAAATATTATAGAAAGTAAATTAATTATGTTATAAAAACTTCAAAAGAAAAAGATGCATTACCTTGACTAAGAATCTGTTTGACATTGCTGTTGGGAGGTCAAAGTATTTTTTTTTGAAAAATCAAGCGTTTGAAAAATTCCTAAAACTACTTTTAAATTAGAAGCAAAAACAGTTTTTTTGCTGTTGAGAAGAAGCTAAAAAATTCTGTTTCTTAAAAAAACAGAAACAAAAGCAGATTTTTTTGAAGACTAAAATATTCCTTCCTTATATACTTATTTACCAATATGTCCTTTATTAATTAATTAATTAACTAATATATCTCATAAGTGATTAAATTTCATTTAAGAATTTTTTTATTTATTTTATATGATAAAATTTTATTTTATATTTATTATTATTATTATGATTTTACGTATTATTTTATAGAATTAGAAATAAAGGTAACAATAAAAGCAACAAATAACAAAATTTTATTTTCTTAAGTTACTTATTATTTTGTTTTTTTTGTTTTTTTTTTTTTAATTTTAGAGGATTATAAAAAGGAAGAAGAAGATAATAGTCAAAGATTGATTAAAAAAATAGGTAACAAAAAACAAAAAGATTCTTCTTTTCAATATTTTTCAACAATATTTTTACTATTTTTTTTAAATAAAAAAATAACAATTAAAGATTTCAGCTCCCTAAAATGGTAACAAATAAAAAAAATCCTTTTCTTAGTTACACATATTAATTTTCTTCTGATTTGATTTATTTTAAAATAGTTTCTCTCTATAAAATAATCTTAATATTTAAAACACATTGATACTTGTCTTTTCTTAATTTGACTCTCAAAAATACTTTTTTATATATATAAAATAGTCAAACAAAATTTGCTTATCAAAAACACGTTTCAGAGCATCAATTCTCTCTAGAAAGCTCTCGTTGTTCTTAGCTCAATTACAATGCTTACAGTTTAGATTCATAAATTCAACATGGTATCAGAGCAGTTTGTGCTTAAAACGAGAGAACTTCTTCATCAATTCTATAGTTTCTAAGTTTTTAGCTCAGTTTTGAGCAACTCTTTCTGTCTTTTATGTATTTTCAGCATAGTTTTCAATGGCAATTACTGGGAATGAGGCAGGGACTCAATTGGGATCTTCTGCAGTGATTCCAATTGTAGATCATCATCATCATCCTCTGTATTTGTATCCGTCGGATGCATCAGGATCACTTAATGTTGGAATTGTGCTCATCGGAACTGACAATTATACTTTGTGGAGTAAGGCCATGAAATTGGCTATGCTTGAAAAGAACAAAGTTGGTTTTATTGATGACACAGTGAAACGCGAGCAATTTCCTGGCGATTTGAGTCGACTGTGGGATCGATGCAATGCCATTGTAGTATCTTGGATCATGTGCAATGTAGGCAAGGATCTACACAGTAGTGCTCTTTTCTGCTCAAATGCTCACTTGATTTGGAAGGATTTGAAAGAGAGATTCAACAAGGTTAATAGTTCTCGAATTTTCCAGTTACATAAGGAGATATTCACGCTTGTTCAAGGTGTTTCCTCTGTCTCTGTGTATTATTCCAGACTTAAGGATCTATGGGATGAATACGACTCTATAATGCCTCCATCTTCTTGTACCTGTCATAAATCCAAGGAGTTTTTTTAGCACCTGCAGTTTCAGAGAATGTTACAGTTTCTTATGGGGCTAAATGATTCCTATTGTCAAGCTAGGAGTCAAATATTGTTAATGCCTCAAATTCCCACTGTTAATCAAGCTTATGCTATGATCAACCAAGATGAGAGTCAAAAAATGGTTGCTAGTTCAAGTAGGATGATGATGCCTGAGAATATGAATCATTTGAATCCTACGGCTATGTTCACTGCCAGTTCTATTCAGAACCCAAGGAAAGCCTATAATCCAAATGCTTCATGTGATTTTTGTCACATGAAAGGTCACCTAAAGACTGACTGTCTTAAGCTGTTAAAGTGTGATTTTTGCCATAAGACTGGGCATCTCAAAGCGAACTGCTATAAGTTGATTGGTTATCCTCCACATTACAAAGGTAAAAGAGACACTATTTTAGCTGGAAATTCAACATATGATGCAGGAAATTCACCATATGATACAAGTGGTTCTACTTCTGCTTATCAAATGCCTCCCCAACCATTTCAGCATCAACAATATCAACATCCCATGCCTCAGCCTATGCTGCAGCCCATGTTCACACCAGGACAACACCAACAACTGCTTAAGATGCTGGACCAAACATCCATCAGTGAATCTCATGGTACTTCAAACATGGCAGGTAATCTTTCATTATCTCAAGGTAATTCTATGAAATGGATTGTGGATACTGGAGCTTCACATCATATGATTGGTGATTCTCATGTTTTACACAATAAAGGTCCATTAGACAATGCAGGACATGTCCAACTTCCTACTGGTGACTCTGCTAAGGTGTGTCATGTTGGGGACTGCCACATTGAAGGAGGTGATATACTTCGAAAAGTTTTGTGTGTGCCAAGTTTTCAGTTCAATCTTATGTCAGTTTCCCAAGTGACAAAAGATTTGAACTGCTGTGTTATTTTTTTTCCACAATATTGTGTTTTTCATGAAATCTTATCTGGGAAGGTCAAGGTGATTGGTAAGGAGGAGAATGGTCTATACACCATATGTTCACATATAGGGACTGAAGGCAATGCACCTCAAAGCTGTCTGGCAATTACACAAGCTGATGTTGATGTTTGGCACAAAAGGTTATGTTATGTTCCTATGAGTGTGCTTAGGAAGATTCCTTTCTTTCGTAGTCTTGGAAATAAGTTCATTTTTTTAGGTTGTGAAGTATGTCCTCTTGCTAGACAGACTAGACTGCCATTTCCACACAGCACTAGTAACTCTACATGTATTTTTTAATTGTTACACATGGATGTTTGGGGTCCTTATAAAACAGAAACTTTTGATGGGATGAGGTACTTCCTGACTATTGTGGATGATTTTTCACGCTGTACATGGACTTTTTTAATAAGATTGATGTCTGATGTGATTACCATACTTATACAGTTTTTTGTTGACATTCAAACTCAGTTTGACACAAAAATTAAAAGAGTGAGATCTGATAATGGCACTGAGTTTTTTAATCATCAATGCAATGAATTCTTTAAACTTCATGGTGTCATCCATGAAAGTTCTTGTCCATACACACCACAACAGAATGGTGTTGTGGAAAGAAGACACATACACATTCTTGAGACTGCAAGAGCAATTAAATTTCAAGCTAGTTTTCCTGACAAGTTTTGGGGTTATGTATTGAGGCTGTTGTTTATGTTATCAATAGAATACCTTTATTTGTACTAGCTGGTATGTCTCCATTTGAGAAACTCTATGGCAGACCTCCCTCTTTTACTCACATGAAAGTCATTGAGTGTATGTGTTTTGCCACCATTCTGCCCAAACATGATAAGTTCAGTCCTAGAGCTTTGAAAGCTGTATTTGTGGGGTATGACACAACTCAGAAGGGTTACAGATTGTATGATTTAGACAACAAGAAATTTCTTATCAGCAGAGATGTAGTGTTTATGGAAGATGTTTTTCCTTTTCAAGGAATCATTTATGAGAATCCGTTGTCCACTACAAACATATTTGCATATGATGATCTAGTTTCAGTTCCTACTGCAGTTTCTACAGCTCATGTGCCTCCTGTTATAAGTGTTACTTCTCCTAGTACTCTTCCTACACCTGTTCAGGATCCTCTAGTAGACACTTCAATGGACTCTTCCCATGTCATTCCCACTGTTGTTCCTACAAGGAAATCTACTAGAGGTATTAAACCTCCTATATGGCACAAGGATTATGTCACTAATGCAGGGTCCGTGTGTCTCTACTCTATTGCCTCTCATATAGATTACACAAATCTTTCTCCTGCATACCAAGGTTTTGTTTCCAAGTTCTTTATTGAGACAGAACCAGCTAATTACACAGAAGCAGCTCAGGATGGCAGATGGATCGAAGCTATGAAGTGTGAAATACAGGCTTTGGAAGACAACAAAACTTGGGAGTTAGTAGATTTACCAAAAGGGAAGAAAGCTATAGGTTGTATGTGGGTCTACAAGATTAAATATAATGCTGATGGCACAATAAAGAGGTTTAAGGCTAAGCTGGTAGCCAAGGGATACAATCAGAAAGAAGGTTTTGATTACCAGGAGACCTTCTCCCCTGTAGTGAAGATGACTACTGTTAGATCTGTCATTTCTATTGCAGCTGCTAACAATTGGCCTATACATCAGATGGATGTGTATAATGCATTCTTGCAATGGGACCTATTTGAAGAAGTGTATATGAGCTTACCTGATGGTTTCAACACTCAATCTAATGGAACCAAAGCATACAGGCTGCTTAAGTCACTTTATGGACTGAAGCAAGCTTCAAGGCAATGGAACATTAAACTTACTACTACCTTAACTGATTCAGGGTTTCACCAAAGCACTCGAGATTATTCCTTATTCACTAAGAGGCAAGATGACAAAATAGTGATAGTGCTTGTTTATGTTGATGATTTCCTACTTACAGGGAATGATACTTCTATGTTAAAGGAGGCTAAGGAGGTCCTACAACATGCTTTTAAGATAAAAGATTTGGGTGAATTGAGGTATTTTTTGGGGCTGGAGTTGCTAGAAGTGAAGCAGGTATCCTCATCCACCAAAGAAAATATGCCCTGGAACTCATTACAGATATGGGTTTGGCAGGGGCAAAACCTGTATCGACTCCTATGGAGTTACACTTGCAGCTCACTACACAAACATATGATGACCATGTACCATCTGTCCATGATGATCCATTACTTACTGATCCCACTAAGTACCAGAAATTAGTAGGGAGGTTGTTGTATCTTACAACTACCAGACTAGACATCTATTTCACTGTACAATGTCTGAGCCAATTTATGCACTCTCCAAAAATGTCACATATGACTGCTGCACTAAGGCTGGTGAAATATTTGAAGTCTGAGCCAGGGTTGGGAATCTTAATGTCATCTGCTGGTGGTAATGTTTTAACAGTCTTTTGTGATGCAGACTGGGGCTCTTGTATCAATGATAGAAAGTCAATTACTGGTTATGTGATTCAACATGGAGAGTCCCCTATCTCTTGGAAATCAAAGAAACAACTCACAGTATCTAGAAGCTCAGCAGAGGTAGAGTATAGAGCTATGGCTTCAACAATGGCAGAGGTAATGTGGCTTGTAGGATTATTCCAAGAATTGGGTACCAGCATATCTCTCCCGGTCTCATTGTATTCAGATAGTAATTCAGCTATTCAAATAGCAGCTAATCCTGTTTTTCATGAAATAACAAAACATATTGACATTGATTGTCATTTTATTAGAGAGAAGATTCAAGATGATCTTTGGGTCACTACATATATACCTTCTGCAGAGCAGCCTGCTGACATCCTCACCAAAGCACTTGGTCGGAATTCTCATTCTCATCTTATGTCCAAACTAGGGATGAAGAATATCTTCATAGCACCTAGCTTGAGAGGGGTGTAAAGGAGTTAAGTAAAAGTGTCAGTGTGCCTTAGTTCAAGTAGTTAAGTCATGTAGTTAGTTGTCATGATTATGCATTACAATGTTAGTGATGCAAGAAGACTAGTTTGTTACAGAATAGTCAGAATTAGTTAGAGTCAGTAAAAGTTAGTTACACAGTTGTATATATACATGTATCACTCATTAAGAACATATGAAAGCATCAATTCTCTCTAGAAAGCTCTCTCTGTTCTTAGCTCAATTACAATGCTTACCGTTTAGATTCATAAATTCAACACAAATGAATTTGCCAAACACAAATTACTTTTTTTTTCAAAAGTTTTTTTTCTTAAAAACTATTTTTAAAAATACTTCTAAAAATAATCAATTTTTAGTAGCAATGCCAAACAAGCTCTAAGTAGGCATTACAATTCATGTACATCTATAGTAACTAAAATTTAAAAAGGTGATTTTTGTTTTCAAACAAAAAAAATGACATTTGAAAATTAGAATTGTGTTTTGCCATGACTGCAAATTTGAGTTGTTTTTGATTGTTTGTAAATAATTTGAAGTGAATACTTTTTTGTTATTTTTTTCAAATTCTTGAAAATTCAAAAATTCCTGAATCTTACGATCAACATATTTTTTTAATTCTCAACTCCAAAAAAGAATTTAAAACAAATTCATGGTTTTTGTTACTTTCACAACCCTAAATTTATTGAGCTTATTGAACTACTTTTTTTTTCTTTCAATTTTACACCTTCAGCGGTGAAAAACTTTAATTTTATCTAAGATTTATACATTGAACAAACAGAGGGGGACGATATCCTAAACCTCTACTAATCAGCATTAATATACAACCTCGAAAAAACAGGTCATGCACAACAAAAACTAAAGAAAGACAGATCATAGCTAGTGACTCAGAATATATTCTTTCTTTTCCCGTGTCTTATGGAGGGCACCAACTCTTATCAAGGGTGTACTGGCCAGCTACCTCTTTTGGCAAATCTTTAGGATAAAAATTCAAAACGTCCTTGTTATATAAACAATATTTAGCTAATTGGTCCGCCACTTGATTCATCTCTAAAGCAAAATGTCGAACTATCGCATTGACATAATCAGAGAATCACATTCAACTACTTGCTTACTTTTAAGATTTCATTTTCTTCACTAGACTAGTTTAGATTGGACCTCTTTTCATCAGTTTCAAACCTCAGCCTTTTTTTTTTGTTGCCATGAGCAGTGCCAGAGTCAGGATTTTTGTGGAGGAGGTTCAACATATAAAGAAGTAAATAAAAAAAAATGGAGCAAAACAGATCGGGGAAGAAAAATTATCCTTAATCCGTTAAATTTAATTTGCCTTGTCATGCCGCGTTTAATGTTTCTTCCTACTTTTATCCTGCTTCATTGATTTTTATTTTTTTAAAATGATTTTTTTCTTTTATTTTTTATTGTTTTACTTTATTTTGAATTTTTAAAATAAATTAAATTAGTGTTCATTCAATCATATGTTACATTAAAAATTGTTTAATACTCTTTACAAATGTGTGGGGATTGAGTTACTAATATTATAATGCATATTAAAAGGATAAATAAATGACATCACCAATTTTTTGTTCATTTATTCAATTTATAAGATTTTCAATCGGTGAAAAAAAATCCGAATAAATCAAATAAATGTAGTTTACATCTCTCTAGAATAGAAATGATAAATGAGAAAGAAATATCATGAATAATCATGCCTTTCAAATTTATTCGTTCGATTAAGTTTAGTTTAACTTATCTTTAAAATATTTTTTCTCTATCTCAATTTCAAGTTTAAGAATAATTGACAGTTTTTAAAAAGTTTCTTTGAATTACTATATAAAAAGAGAGTTACGTAAAAATAAAATGAACAATAGAGATAAAAAGAATAAATTACAAAAAAATGAAAATAATATGCCTAATAAATTTGAACAAATGAATATTGAAAAGGAGAAATAACATTAAAAAAAAAAAAAAAAACTCCAGGCCAAAAATGTTGAGCCCATCTCAGTAACCCAAGACGTCCAGGCAAATTCTTGAACCCCCTTTACCACTAAGCTAGCCTCTTTACATGTGTTGAGGGGGTTCATTTTAATATATATACACATGAAAATAGAATTTGACCTTATGTATACGGTGTAATTTTTCGACAAAGGGGATTCGGGTGAACCCCCTAACCGCTATGTAGATCCGCCCCTGGCCATGAGCATTTATGCTTTGACTTTTGAGCCAGCTACACCTCTCCACTCATCAAGACTATATATAAATGCCGCTTTTTTTTTTTGGTTTTCCATTCAGTGTCCGATATCCACATTAGAGCCCGATTAAATTTGGATCACCCTAACCGCCATGTAGATCCGCCCCTAGCCATGAGCATTTATGCTTTGACTTTTGAGCCAGCTACACCTCTCCACTCATCAAGCCTATATATAAATGCCGTTTTTTTTTTTTGGTTTTTCATTCAGTGTTCGATATCAACATTGAAACCCGATTAAATTTGGATTTGCGTCGAAAAGTCTCATATTGGGGTAAAGCGTTTCCTAACAAAGACGACTCCGTACACAAGGAGCTCGAACCCGAGATCTCTTAATAATTAAAAATAAAAAAATATTTACCACTCCTTCACAATTCTTGTTGGCTATATAAATGCCGCTTGAAAGCAAGTAAATGTACCTTTCCTTCTGTCTCAGTCAAAAAGATGTATACTTTTTCTAAGATTATGGAATCCATTTAACTTTTTTCATGTACTAACTACAGACCACAGACGAAAAGTAGAATATTGAGTTCGTGTGTTCTAATTTTTTTTAAAAAAGAATTACTTTTTTTTTAATAAATTATTTATATATATTAAATAAATATTTTAAACACTAATATAAAATCTATACTAAAGTCATTGAGTTTTGCCCAACTCAGCTCCACTCTAGGTACTGACTAGTTTATTTAGTTTCTTAAATAGCCACATGCTTATATTCAACTAGATGGATTTTCACTTTTCATTAAGGGCCGTTGAAAATCAAATCTTAATTGATAGCTCAATCATAAAGTTGATTTATTGACTTATTCATGTGAGGTTATCGAATTAACAGTTGGTGATTGAATTACATTTTATAGTTTATAACGATTCATATTTATATTTTTATTTTTGGGTTTTATAGTATCTATCGTAAACCCTAAAGTGATATGTTTATGAAATATGTATGGAATTTGATTTGTATCAATTAAGATGCCTGTCATTATTGTTGTATATGAAATGCCTATAAATTATGTATAACTAATTGATTTTTTGAATCCCATTGTGTATGGTTTTTGAAATTTGTTCGAGCAAAAATTAGAGAAAACAGAGATAGGACAATATTAATTTGGATGTGAAAAAGAAAATTTTTGGTCATAAATTAGGGAAGAATATTTAGCCAAAAAGATAGGAAAGAAGATATCGACCATAAATTAGAAAAATAAAGTCAAGCCGTAATTAAGTCGCACCCCAATCAGCATTGCTACAGATTTCAACTCTCCCATGGCCCTGATTAGTATAGATCATACCTTGGCTACCCTTGTGTAGATTTTGTAAGAAATTCATTACTATCAATTGTAAATGGAAATATCTCTTGCTATGTTATGTAATTATGGTTCTTATTTGGTATATATAGAAAAATCTTCCTATATAAAAAAAAAGAAAAAAAAAGAGAAAATGATTCAAAACATATTTTAACTATAGCTGAAATTGTTACTACACACTTTAATTTTGTGGGAGTCCTATGACCCCAGACTAATTTTTAGTATATTATTAAAGTTATTATCAGCTTAGGTGAACGAGGGAGTCCTAGGACCCCAGACTAATTTTTAGTATATTATTAAAGTTATTATCAGCTTAGGTGAACGCGCAAGTAACCATATCGTAGACATCAAAATTTTATGGAAATCTACAAGACGTGTTTAATTTCAATTAGACTCTACAAGATGTGTTCAATTTCAATTGGACTCAACAAGACATATTCAATTAGGATTCTTAGAGACTACTGATCAATCCTAAATCCTAGCTTATGCCTGCATACATCGTATTATATTCCCTTAAAGAATCATCTCGAAAATTCCATAAATTTATGGGATATTCATAAAGATTTCAAGATATGACCTCCTACTTTTGAGAAATACGCCATTAACGGTCCTCGAATGATGAAAAACTCTATCATGGAGAAACCTTAAGAGAGAAGAATCAAGGGAGCAACTAGATTTGTACCCATATTGATTTATCAATAAAATAGTCTTATTTCTTCAGATTTTACTTGTGGTTGATTGATTTATCGTATTTTAAAATTTATTGCAAATAAATCGGCGCACCAGTGTGACCAACTCTGCCTTCATCTCTTCTCTCACAAATCAAATCTGCAAATCTGAAGTCGTAAAGGTGGAAGCTCAATTGGGTACTTCAAGTCTCGTCTTTAAGTTTCATCAAGTCTACACTCCGATACGCCATGAAGTATAGGGCATTTGTAGACATCAAAATTTAATTGGACTCGATAAGACGTATTTAATTCTAATTGAACTCTATAAGACATGTTCAATTTCAATTAGGGTTCTTGGAGGCTACTAATCAACCCTAAACCCTAGCTTATGTCTATATAAAGGGTATTATATTCCCTTAGAGAGGCATATCGGAAATTTCATAAATACATGAAATTTCCATAAGGAGAAGATATAGCCTCCTACAATTGCGAAAAATATGTCATTAACGGTCCTCGAATCACGAAAAAATCTAAAGAGAGAGAAGAATTAAGGAAGGTGAAAAATTGTACCCGCACTATTTATCAATAATATTCTTGTTTCTTCAGATTTTATTAATTTAAAATTTATTACAAACACACGTACAATGAATATGTTAGGAGAAAATTAAAGCAAAATGGACCCTTTTTTATTTTCTACATGGTGTTCCACATCATTTTGTTTTTCATTAAATACACTAGTTTTAAATATCAATTTAATTTAATTTTTGATAAGAAATATATACACATGTCGATTTGAATTGAATATTTTTTAAAATGTATAACTTAATTATTAATTATCATTATAACTTAAATGTTAATAGTTTTATTTTATTTTACTTTTTCTTTTTTCCCGTTGAGAATCTAGCCATGACGTAGTTGTACCGACGCCGACTATCAATAAGTCGCATGAACTACTAGTGGTACAATCATCCTCACAATCAAGGGCAGACCCACATATAACTATCTGAGTGCTCGAGCAACTATTAACTTTGACATAAAATTACTTACATCTATAATAATTTCTTCTAAATCTGAATATATACAATGTTCAGCACCCGAACAAATCTCTTGGTGGGTACATTGGTCTAATAGTGCCTATAAAGGCTATCTCTTGATGGGTGCATTGGTCTAATATTGCCTATAAAGGCTTTGTTTTTAGAGGAGGTCAAGTTCTATTCTCGCTTTCAACAATTATTTATATATTTTCTAATTTCAAGCATTCTCTCTCAATATAAACTCTCACATGTTTTACTTTTTTTATACTTAACTTTTAGTCATAATTTCATTTACGTTTTATAAATTTCTCTTGATATGATAAAATTAAAAAGTCATATTCAATTTATTTTTTTTCTTGAGAAATTTTGGCTATTTGGTTAAGAAATTCTTTAAGCTATTTTTTTTTTTGTAATGACAGTATTAATCTTGTTTTTTCTCATTAATATTTTAAACATCGCATTTAAATAACTATGTACCCATACTATGTGATTAATAACAATTTTATATTAAAAGAAGTAAGCACCCAGAAGCCCGAAAATTATAAATCCACCAATGCTCCCGATACCATATACATTCCTCAGTCGCAATAACTATACCATTACCATCGAATTGCAAACCCCACTACCATCAAATTTTTATGGTGAAAATGGAAATCTTCATCATTACATCGCTATTCATCAGAAAACTCCTCTATTACCACCAAGATGAAAAAGAAGACAACAAAATTTCGGATATGTAAGAAAAATAATAAACATTCATTGTCGAAAAAAAGATTTGTTACTCGCTAAAAGTAAGATTCATTTATTTTTTTGAAGAACTATTAAAATTTTGAGATAAATCTGAATAAAAACTACAAGATTGAATTATGATAAGATAAAAAAAAAAAATTGTAAAGGAACTAAACAAAAGAAGAAAGCTCATCAGAATTGGTGTGAATAGAAAAGGGGAAGAAGGGGGAACTCTTGAAAAGAAGACATACATACAGTAATTTCCAAAATTGAAAAAAAACTTGAACAGAATAAAAAGAAAAAGAAAAAGAAAAAGAAGAAAGTAAAAAGATGAAAGATAGAGATAAAAATAATAGTTTTAAAACATGAAATATACATGTAGCGATGCGTGCATATCGCCCCTTCACAGTACATAGGGAGGTATACATATTCAAGGGTATATATTCTTTTTAAATTAGTTTAGGGGTGATAGGATCCTCACAAAATTGAAGCGTGTAACAATAACAATTTCGATCATAATTAAAATGTGTTTTGAACTATTTTTTCACATTCCCTCTATCTTAAATATTTGTGTATCTCACTACTTTCTTTTTCATCTGTTTAAAAGTTATTTTTTTCATGTCTACTAAGATTTGTTCTTACTTGCAACCTTATGACACACTCTTTAATAGGAATGGTACGACATGTTAATATAGTAAGATTTAAAAAATATCTTTTGTATGTTATAAATCCTTTTAGGGTCTTCTTGAAAAGCCATTTGATAAAGAAATTAACGCAATCATATCAAATCACAAGAAGCACACGTTGGTAAATAGGAAGCAACAAAATGAAAGGTAAATAATGAAAAATAAATAAAGTTTAAAAAGTTGAACTAAAAAAATGATATAATAGAAATAAAAAACAAATTAATAAGAAAATAAATTGAAATTTCAAACAAAAAGGAAAACAAAAGTAACCTTGTAATTAATTACATCATGTAGTTATCAACAAATCTTGCTTCTCTCCGAAAAATTGGAGACTGTAATTATTCCCGCCCAATACACTTATTTCTCTACTAATCAAGTACTCCCTTTGTCCATCTTTACTTAAGAACAATACTAAAAATAAATTTTCAATAATATTTGTCTTGTTTGAAAAATGAAGAGATAATTTGCCATTTTGTGTCTATTTTACTCTTGATATTAATGGCTCATTTTGATAGACTTATAAAAGTAACTTATAAGTCAAAAACTAAAAGTCATAAGTAAACTATATCCTTCTTTTGACTTATTTTTTTAAAAAAATTGGCCTAAAAATGTGTGCTTGAACTTTTTAACCTTTCCAAACACCTCCAAAACTAAAAAATAAAATAAAGTGTTTAAAAGTTAAAAACACTAAAAAATAAGCTAATCCAAACAAGCACTAAATATTTTTTAATATCTAATACATTTCTCAAAGTCTTAAATTTAATGTATTCAAAGGTAATATAGTAATATTACCCCTAATATATCCTTCCTCTATTCCAATTTATGTGACTTACTTTCTTTTTTAGTCAGTACAAAAAAGAATGACACATTTTTATATTAAGTAACAATTTAATTTTAAAATGTCTATTTTACCCTTAATGAAATGATTTATAGCCGTACAAATTTTTATCATTCATTTTAGACCACAAGTTTTAAAAGTCTCCCTTTCTTTCTTAAACTGTGTGTCAAGTCAAATTACCTCACATAAAATGGGACAATGAGAGTATTGTTTTCTAAGGTGTGTGCAAAATTAATAGTGCACAATTATTATTGGACAAAGAAAGTAATTAATTTACCAAACAAACAAATCAAACTATGTATTAGTTATACTTAATTAGATTCAAACCTAATTCTATGTGACTTTCCAAATAGGCTTTTAGTGTAAGACCACTAGGTCCAAAAAAAATTTACGTTCTTAAATTTCGTAGTGAATGAAACTAAGACATAAAATAAAATAAATAGATTCACATGTAAGGCCTTTTGCTAAGATTAGACTTTAAACCACATATTTTATTGAGCCGCACGGCTAACCTATACATAGAAGAGCTTTCTTTTCCTATCATTATCCTATTGGTCCAATAATGTGGGTCATTTTTCATTGTGTAATAAAGTGACAATTGTTATTTTCTGTATTCAAATTAGCATAAAATCCAACAATAATACTATATATATTGATGTCCGTCCATACCTTATAAATGACACAACATTTGGGGGGAAAAAAGAGAAGGAAACTTGAATCCTCCATAGAAAATGGAACCACAAGTAACCTCAAGAATGAATAAAGTTCTTCTAATCATTAACTGTATAATTCTAACTATAGGATACTGTGGTGGCCCTTTGATCATGCGTCTTTACTTCATCAAAGGAGGCAAAAGAATCTGGCTATCATGCTGGCTACAAACTGTTGCTTGGCCAATCAATTTCATCCCTTTAGCCATTTCCTACTTGTATCGTCGCAATAATAATAATACCAGCAAACTCATTCTCATGACTCCCCAGATTTTCATGGCCACTATTGGGATTGGAATCCTACAAGGACTTTCCAACTATTCCTATTCTTATGGCGTCGCCAAATTACCTGTCTCCACTGACGGACTTCTTACTTCTACGCAACTTGCTTTCATTGCTTTTTTTGCCTTCATTATTGTGAGGCTGAAGTTCACTTCTTACTCCATCAACTCCGTATTTTTGCTGACGATTGGTGCAGTGGTTTTGGCCCTACACTCCGGTGGTGATCGACCGGAGGGAGAGACCAATAAAGAGTATATATTAGGGTTTGTCATGTCCCTAGCAGCTGCTGCATTGACTGGCCTTATTTTTCCTTTGGTGGAGTTGATATATAAAAAGGCACAACAAACTATCACTTACACATTTGTATTGGAGTTTCAAACAGTGTATTGCTTTGTTGCTACTGTGTTTTCAACAGTTGGGATGATCATAAACAACGATTTTCAGGTTATTCATTTGCTTACATACTCTCTATATTATAGTTATACAATCATGTTACTTCTAAAATAATTAATTATATTATGTAAATTTCATTACTTTCACAATTATTACTCGATAACATGATACAATTATTAACCAATTATCTAGTTTAAACTATATTGATAGCCTAAAAAAACACTTAACTTCTATACACCAATAGAGGTAAAAATAAATTTACGATGTCAGAGCACCACAAAGATAACTTATAACTTATGTTGCTCGAACTCTTTAAAAATGTCAACAAGTGCTTGTTGGATTCTCCAAAATAATTGTTACTACTAGTTTATAATGGTGTAAAACATATTTTGCAGGCAATTTCAAGTGAGGCAAAATCATTTGAACTTGGAGAAGGCAAATATTATGTTGTGATAATATGTATTGCAATAATTTTGCAATTCTACTTCTTAGGCAGTATTGGAGTCATCTATTCTTCTTCCTCTTTGGTATGTGGCATTTTGATATCAGTTCTGCTTCCCGTTACTGAAGTTTTAGCTGTTATCCTTTACGGCGAAAAATTCAACGCAGAAAAAGGAATTTCTCTTGCCCTTTGTCTATGGGGATTTGCTTCATACTTTTATGGTGATTATAAAGACAACAAGAAGAGAGAGAATAGTAATCAATCTCCGAATACTGAGACGATTGACAAAGCTAAGTGTACCCCGTGATTTAAAAGGCTTCTTATAATTATTACATACCAAGATTAATATATACAAACTTGTTGTAAATTTATTATTATATTAATGTGCATGTCTATAACTTCAAGGTGTAATTTCATCATTATGTGTAGTAATACCCACACCTCCATTACGTCCTCATTGATCTCCCACACATCATTATCTTCCCTATATTCTTAAAAGGATAATGTCCTGTACTCATGTTTAAGGCCACCTTATAACTACCCTCTTGTAATAGTATAAATAGGGATATGATAAGTGATCAATGAATAATATATATGAACACTTCAAAGAATAAGAATTTTTTCCTCTCTTGTCTCTCTATGTATTCTTATCTTATTTACTTATTATTAACCTGACTATATTCACATTTCTGTTATAGTGAGCAAGTTAGAAGAAGCTGTTAGTTAGTGGTTTTAAATGTTTGTTACAAGGACAGCCAGCTGGCATCCACTAGTAGCTAACTAACGTGTCTATAAGTGCAGAGCACATGTGATTGTAATACTAATTTTTCAGATTCAATAAAATAGTTTCTCTTTCTCCTTCATCTAAATTCTCTCTGCATATTCAGTGATCCACATCAATGGTGGACGTATGTACAAGTTTGGTGCAAGGGCACGAATGGCTGTTCTTGTTGGATATTCTGAGACTCAGAAGGGTTACAAGTTGTATGATCTGACTGACAAAACCTTCTTTGTTAATAGGGATGTCAGCTTTAGAGAATCTGAATTTCCTTTCCATAAGGATGCCTTTACGGATATGGACATGTTCGGTATCAACTCATTTGAGACTGTGCATGCTTCCAATCCTATTGTTTTTGACAATCATGTGGTTGATGGTGCCCCTTCACAGTCCCCTCCACCTATACCTGTTGATGTTCCTGTGAGAGTAGACTCTGAGGTAGCTGAGGTTGCACCAGTCGATGTTGTGCCGGATGAGACCTTGGTACAGAGTGAGCTATTCGATTCTGTTTTGGCAGAAGAGCAGAACACTCCCTTACCTATCCCTGCACCTAATCCTCCTCCTCCTAGACCAGTCAGAACAACCAAACCTCCTATTTGGCTCACTGACTATGTTTCTACTGTTAAGCCCAAAGGCAACTGCTCACATCCAATTTCACAGTTTGTATCCTATGACCATTTATCTCCTGATTATCGAGCATATTTAGCAAATTTCTCTCCTGCTACTGAGCCTACCTCATTCAAGATGGCTTTTCAGGATCCGCAGTGGGTACATGCTATGCAACAAGAGATAGATGCTTTAGAGGCAAATCATACTTGGGAGCTGACTGCCTTACCTGTTGGTCAGAAGACTATAGGTGCTAAATGGGTTTATAAAATTAAGCATAAAGCTAATGGTGAAGTTGACAAGTATAAAGCTAGATTGGTGACTAAAGGTTACACGCAAAGAGAAGGGCTAGACTACCATGAAACCTTTTCTCCAGTTGCTAAGATGGTCTCAGTCAGGACTATCATCAGTGTTGCTGCTGCTAAAGAATGGGATCTTTTTCACATGGATGTTAGCACTGCTTTCCTTCAAGGTGACTTGGATGAGGTTGTGTATATGGACCTTCCTCCGGGTTTCCATAAACAGGGGGAGACTAGAGTATGCAGGCTCTTGAAGTCATTATATGGGCTTAAACAGGCTTCCAGGCAATGGAACATCAAGCTCACAGCAGCTCTCCTTGAGGATTATTATAAGCAAAGTTCTCATGACCATTCATTATTCACCAAGCAACAAGGATCAGACATTGTGATCATCCTTATATATGTTGATGATCTCCTCATCACTGGAAACAGTCATGACATGATACAAGCAGCCAAACAATATCTTCACAGCAAATTTAAAGTTAAGGACCTAGGACAACTTACCTATTTTCTAGGAATAGAGGTCTTAAGGTCACAACATGGAGCTCTGCTCAATCAGAGGAAATATGCTTTGGAGGTCATTTCTGAAGTTGGCTTGAGTGGAGCCAAATTAGCTTCAACACCATTAGAGGCCAATGTTAAACTAACCAGTGTTGACTATGATGATCATGCAGGAATAACAATCAATGATCCATTACTGGAGGATGTTCATGCTTACCAAAAATTGATTGGGAAATTGATATACTTAACTATAACCAGACTTGATAGATGCTTTGTTGTACAATTGCTAAGCCAATTCATGCAATAACCGAAAATATCTCATTGGGAGGCAGCCCTTAGAGTGGTGAGGTATCTCAAACACTCTCCAGGATTAGGAGTCTTTATGAAGAAAGGTTTTGCCCTACAGTTGAGTGCCTATTGCGATTCAGATTGGGCTGCATGCCCTAATACTAGGAGATCAGTGACAGGGTTTGTGGTTCAATTGGGAGGTTCATTAATCTCTTGGAAGTCAAAGAAACAACACACGGTTAGTCGTAGCTCTGCTGAATCTGAGTATAGAAGCATGGCTGCTGTGGTATCTGAAATCATCTGGTTAGTTGGCTTACTGAAGGATATTGATGTCAAAGTTCCTACTCCTATAGAGCTCTATTGTGACAACAAGGCTGCGCTACAAATAGCTTCAAATCCGATGTTCCATGAACGCACGAAGCACATTGAAATTGATTGTCATTTTGTGAGGGAAAGACTTCAGGCAGGGCTGATCAAACCTGCACATTTATCCACTTCTTTGCAACTGGCTGACTTACTAACTAAAGGCCTTGGAGTGGCTCAACATCACTTCCTTCTATCCAAGTTTGGTGTTCTAGATGTCTTTCACCCTACAGCTTGATGGGGTGTATTAACGTGACTATATTCACATTTCTGTTATAGTGAGCAAGTTAGAAGAAGCTGTTAGTTAGTGGTTTTAAATATTTGTTACAAGGACAGCCAGCTGGCATCCACTAGTAGCTAACTAACGTGTCTATAAGTGCAGAGCACATATGATTGTAATACTAATTTTTTAGATTCAATAAAATAGTTTCTCTTTCTCCTTCATCTAAATTCTCTCTGCATATTTAGTGATCCACATCAATGGTGGACGTATGTGCAGAGTGCTAAGCATAAGTTTTACACTTATGTTTACAACAAAACTGTTGTATTGCTATCTATTGAAATTTGTTCAAATTAAGTAATTGTGATCGAGCAATTGAAAGAAGAACTATATATACTAGATACAAGTTGCATTTTGTGTATGCTCACTTTCCTATCATTAATGCCTCAAGTACTACTGGAGGTAACAAAGTCCACTGAGATCCGTAACTTCCTTGGCGGGCAGAGGGTTTAGGAATAAAGTGGACATGCATGCTTGATGGAGTAATAGTTGTTTAATCTGAAAAGGTTAAGGATTAGTAGCTTGTATTGGATCGATGTGTTAAAACTATGCTTGAAGGATGAATATGAACTGGAAATAAGAGGGAGAGATTTACAGTGAAAAGGAAATTATCATTCATCCATCAATTTACAATACAATGCTTCTATCTATTTATACTCAACTAGCCGACTTAGAAAGTAAAATATCTAACTCAATTAACTACTCCTAATTATTGTTAATTAACCAACTAACTAATCCTAAAATTAGTTATAACCACTTCTGCCAGTTGGCATCATAGTTGGTTACTTCTGTACAATTTTATACTCTCAACACTCCCCCTCAAGTTGAGGCTTGGAAAACATCAATCAACCTCAACTTGTCTAATATGTAGTGATGTTGTTGTTCTCCTAGAGCTTTAGTCAGAATGTCAGCTTCTTGATCAGTTCCAGGAATATGCATTGTCTTGATCAAACCCTTCTGTATCTTTTCTTTTACAAAATGACAATCTATTTCGATGTGTTTGGTCCTTTCATGAAATATAGGATTCCCAGCAATCTGTATAGCAACCTTGTTATCACAAAACAAATTCACTGGTATTTTCACCTCCATATTCATTTCTTTCAACAATCCTACAAGCCAAATAATCTCTGCAACTGCAGAAGCCATACTTCTATACTCAGCTTCTGTTGTACTCCTTGACACAGTCTCCTGCTTCTTTGACTTCCAAGAGACTAAGGATTTACCCAACTTCACACAGTAGCCTGTCACTGACTTCCTTGTTACTGCACAAGATGCCCAATCAGAGTCACAAAAAGCATTCAATGAATCATCCTTGTCACGACTCAGCAAGATTCCCAAACCAGGATTCCCTTTAAGATACGTTACTACATATAGTGCTCCTTCCAAATGAGACTGTTTTGGATCATGCATAAATCACTACTAAAAAAACAGTTAATACCAACCTATGATACGCTCAAATTACACCTCCTTTCAGAAGCATAAGCGATCGTTATCAAGTAAAGAACCCAACTTGTAGGTTGGGGTCGATCCCACAAGGAAAATGGTTTAGACTTTACTTTTAACTAACAATTATATTCAATTAGTCAAGTT
>JAJOOS010024741.1:0-21759 GCA_029582725.1 Solanum chiquidenum
TAATAAATATTATTTTCAAAATTATGTAAAAAAAAAGTACTACAAATCACAATAGCTAACAATTTAAAATATTTTTAAAATCATCTAAAATTTTCAATAACTTCTCAAATTTCATAATATAACATAAATTAAAATAAAAATATATATATATATTGGGCCCCGTGCTGGCACGGGGTCCCATATCTAGTATTAAAATAAGTTAATAGGATTTGTTAGTTTTAGTACATAATTAATTTAAAGAAGAAAATAAAGAGAGGAACAGAAAATCTCATGTGTATAGCGGCGGCAAACGGGAGAACCAGCCACTTCCCGTTCGGGTAAGATTCATCAATGCTTTATATTATGCAATTGAGAATGTGCATAGAGATCGTAATGTAATTATAGTTATTATTATTATAATAGTAGGTGGGAAATATATATTATATATATATGCGCTATAGTGGTTTATTGGAGAAAACATGAAGCAAATTCACGGTATCATTATGACCAATTGATTACTAACAAATCATGAATTGAGGTATTCATTTAGATTTTTAATAAAGTGGTTCGTTAATAAGAATAGTGATTTTGACTTGGGTTTTGGTTTCGCGTTTTTCTTATAGTTATCAGGTTTTAATTCAAGTTTTAACATATTGTGAGAAGTAATTAAATATTAGGTATATCGTATTTATGATACCCTTATGAGAGTTGACATTTTAATTGGCATCAAGATTAGGAACTTGATTATAAATTTGGGTGAATTTTTAGGTCTAGGCTAGACATGTGGTAATATTAGTGTTATTTAGTTTCAAAATCTTATTGTGATCATTTATGTGAATAGATTGCATTGATTTGGAAGCCCAATGAAAGGGGAAGGCTCAAGTCTCGCAGTAATTGTTCGATTGCTTGAGCCAATTGGATTTCTCGACTCTTGTTAAGTGTCTAGAATCATGTATTTCCTTATAGTATGTGTTGGGGAGTAATGGGACTTGGTGATGGATTGACTTGTTCATATTGAATGATCCTAATGAGGAAATAAGGGTAATAAAAGACAACTTGATTGTATATTGATGTGTGATGTGTTGAGAATGATATGAAAGCTTTATTGATTCATTATTGATGTTGAATCACGATTGTGTTGTTGTGAATTATGCATTGATATAAAATGGTCATCTCCTCATTATTTGTGAACATCTCATTTGCATTGATTCTGAGACATGATTGTGACAAGTGTTATGTGAATTGAGGAAGGATAAGAAATCAAAGAGGATGTACCATTTCGAGGGATGTGTCGCGAGCCACGACAGATATTATCTTTCGAAGGACGTGTCACGCCACGACGAATTCTATTATCAAGGGTCTTGTCGCATGCAGCGATAGATGCATGGACATATATGTCTCCCATGGATCCCGGACTAAGAGACAGTGGGGTGTGCATCACTAGGTCAGACTTGCATCACCATACTTGACATTGCATATCTTTATCATTTGTGAGGTAGTTGTTTGTCATCTCAGCGAACCTTCTTGCTCCTCATGTATGATCTTGTTCTTTTGTAGAAACAATGTCATATGTCACTTGTATTTTTCTTTTGAATCAATTGTAATACTTTAGAGGCTTGTACACGTGACAATCAAATTTGGGAGTTTTATTAAGTTGACTTAGTTATGTGGACTTATGATATTTTGACATTTCAATCTGTCTTACTTCCGCATTTTTGTGATATTTAAATTTTATGCTGACTTGTCTTGATGGGATAAGATGAGTGTCATCACATTCATTTTTCATTTTTGGATCATGACAACATCAAATTGAAATATTACTAGTTGTGTACTCAATATGTTGACAACATAAGGTTCTAGATTGATGTAATGGATATTTAGGAAATAAAAAACATAGGAGTAGGCCACAACTTGCCATATAAATAGGCATATAACATCCCCATTCCCCATGCCATATAGCTCATAGGAGGATTTCCTCTCTATAATATTGTTTCAATTGATCATTCCCCACTTTTCTCACCATACTTCTAAAAAACAAAAACAAAAAAACATGGATTTAAATGAGATTACACAATCCATCAACAACATTGAAATGATTCAATTGCTACCAATCCACAACTCATCATCAACTGATCATGAACCCACCTTTGTGCCCGTGCCATCGATTCACAAACGGAGTTCCTTGGAGACGATGAGGGAGATGATTTTTCGTATAGCAATGATGCAGCCCATCAAAATTGATCCGGAATCTGTGAAACCGCCTAAGAGAAAGAACGTGAAGATATCAAAGGATCCACAGAGCGTTGCAGCCAAACACCGAAGGGAAAAAATAAGCGAAAAGATAAGGATTCTTCAAAGACTTGTTCCTGGAGGAACCAAAATGGACACAGCTTCTATGTTAGATGAGGCTGTCCATTATGTTAAGTTTCTTAAGAAACAACTTAAATCGTTAGAGCAAGCAGCAACTGCTTGCTCTAACGATAATAATAATAATAGGTCAATGGTTAGTGGATTTAACAAATGGGCACATCCGCTCATGTGGATTTTTATTCGAGATCATTGATGAATTCTAATGTGCAAATGCTAAGTTAATTAACTACTACTAATATATGGAAGTGAAAGGGTGTATCTAGAGTTGATAAACAATCTAAATCATGATTATGTTATGTTCATTAATTTTGTGCTTTAATTGTAAATATATATATTTTCCGTTTACGTATGGAGAAGTATTAATTTCCTTTTTGTATTTAGAAATGTCGACTATCCCAACCTTTATTTTAAATTAAATTACGATTGGACAAAATTAAATACAATAAATTATTATAGATTCGTCGACTCTTGATTAATCTAAGAGTATATTATTCATCATCGTATAACAATTTTATTATTGACTCAATTATAGGAAAAAAAAATAACAAGCAGCAAATAAACAGATTTTTGACTAAGCAATTTTACAGATTCAAGAATTAAGTGACCGTAGAAGCTTCCTTTATTATTATTTTCCAATTAATTAAGTACTCCTTCATCTTTAATCAAGAGGTCTCATGTTCGAATCTTCTTGAATACAGAATCACCTTTTTTTTCAATTAACTAAATAGTCCTTCAACTGTCTGATAAGATCACAAAAGTCATACATTCATAAAATTCTCTGATAAAAAAATCGAGGCAACGATCAACCATCTACTATCGAGATTCAATTGGCTTGGAACAAGACAAGAATGACTCGAAGATAACATGATCAATCATCAGACCATATAATAATGAAAACAAAAGGTATATTTATTAGTTCTAGATGAAGCCGTATGGCAGTATAAAAGGTGAATGATGATAACAAGTGTCATAAAATGTGGACTCTCCAAATAAAAAAATTGTTCATGATTGACTCCAAAGACTTGACAATCATGGGTTGCTCCTATTAATGGAAACCAATCATTTTTGTGTAATATGTGGAGGTGTTAAACTTTATTCATTATCTTTATTTTTTCTATTCTTTTATTTGTTTGTGATACAAAAAGTGGAATATTTAGAAATATACTATTTCTTGTAAAATCGATGCATTGTATTTTGTACTTCAAATTGGATATGTACAATGCCCGTAAATTAGCCTTCTTATTTTTTTTTCTTTCTCATTTTGTTTTTTTCCAGTTTGTGTTGATTAATTGGGAAAAAAGAAAGAATAAGAATAATATTAATTTCTTAGAAGGATTAAAAGACCTTATCTCAAGAAGAGGTCGAACTGAGAAAAAAAAATTGGTTTGTTCTTTAATTTTGAATAATAATTTTGAATTTACATAGAAAAATTAACATTCTATGGTAAGTTGAAAAGCTAAATAACATAAAATAACTAATATTTATATAATTGACACATTAATTGTTCATATAGGTGCATGCATATATTTGTTGGATTGGATGGTCAAACAACTAGTTTGTCCTCCTTTTAACTCTAATTCTTGGTATATAAATACATTATTACGGATATAAAAAAAGAAGAAGAATATTTTCATATCAATCGACGACTGGGATTTATCAAGAGTGAATTTCTAATCTTCCTAGAGAAGATTTTTGATTGTGGAAACATAGGAATCCATCCATTACATGAGGACGAGTAGTAATTCAATTCATTCTTATCGTAGACAATCCGCTTTTGCAAGAAAAGAAGTGTTGGTATATATACCATAAATTACAGTAAGTTACCATTGAAAATAAAATGAACAAAAATGAATAAATAAACTTTCAGGTTGAAGTACATACATTTTGTTCTCATTATGGAGATTCAAGTCTATTGTTGTATAATTTACACCAAATTAACAATATATCTCTTAACTTATCCCCTCAAGGATACAACGTCATATAACTCAGACTCCGAATTAGTTTAAGAATCCAAAATTCCAATCAAGACAGGAAGTAGTAAATAGCAAAATTAACAAGAAAATAGCGGATAAGACGCATCTGATTTTTCTTCTTCAGTGCCAAGTATAAAAGGAAAAGAGCTAGCAATAAGACCAAAATCTAGGAGCTAGAGCAGCCGTTGAGCCAACTTTTCCAGATCGGAGCACGTTCGTCTTAGAGTACCGTTAAGCTTCCTCGGTTTGTAGGATTAATTAATTAGAAACCCAAGATCCATAATCTTTTCTAGGAACAAATTCTACAATGATAGGAATAAGTCATGATTAGTTCTACAAATCTCACTGCACTAACCATAGTAAACTCTTTCTCGTCATACCAAAATAGAGGTCTTATTTAAACGACCCGATACAACATCACATTTGACACCTAAGGAAGGTACAACCCAACTATGAGGTACATCAGCAAATGTTACAATAAAACATATATGGCTCTTTGCTAGTAAAACCACTTTATTGTCGATTTGAATTAAAGAATTAGGAATCAATAAAATCTCTCAAATTAGGATTCGAACATATGACCATTCTACCAGTGAGCTATATATACCGAGGAACATCACGAGATTCGAAGCGCTACCAGTGAGCTTTATATTGAACGCATGGTGTAGCTAGGATTCGTCAAATTCTATGAACATCCTTCTTAGTAGCAGGGTATGGAGAAAGAATAAGGAAGGTTATTTCACTATATTTTTTACGAGGGACAAGGCCTACGACAAGAGTGACGCCAAAGGGATATTAAATTAATGAAATTGGGATATGGATGGATTATAATGAAATAGAGACACTTTGAATTTTTTTTGAAATCTCATCTTTTTTCTTGTTAATTTCTCACATATACAAGCTCAAACTACAACCAAGAAGGTGGAAGTTGTGTATTTGCAGTCACTCTCTTATATCCTATAATAGAATAGGCATAGCAGAAAGCTTTCATGTCTCGCTTGGTATGAATCACCGAACCTTCACTTAGGAATAGTAAAGCTTTGAAAAATGTGTAATTTATTAAGTGAAAGACGCTAACCGAATAGTTAGAGATGTCGCGGCTAAGACGGAAAGAGAAATGTAAAGAGAGGATCGATCTACTGCTTCTTGAATGCCTTGAATTACTAAAGACTAGAATGGCACTTTAGGCGCTGAGAGAGCAAGGTCTCTTCATTCTTTTCAGTTTATTCTCATGATGTGTCTTGAGATGGTCGTCTCCTATCCCGTTCCAGTGGGGAACCTGCTCCTCGATCATCGCTATGCTACATCTGGCCCATCCTCTAGGTAACTTTGGAAGGCAGGGAGGCTGCATAATATTTGATAATTTTTCAGGGAAATTTATAGCATCCACCTGCTAATGTGTAATGTGTTGTCTGGTGGCCCTTTTATTGATTTTGACGATTGGATCTCCCTATGAATGAAAAAGGGGTGCTTCGAATCGGGATTAACCACTAGTAATAGGGCAAAAATAGGGGGAGGACAAAGGAAAGAGTGATGCCTACACTAATGCGACTTCACCCTTTAAGTGACAAGGGGCTAAGTTGATGAGTCCACGATTTAGACTCATTTAGGGCTTTATTTTAATAGATTTAGTGTCCTCAAATGCATATTTTATCTTAATAACTGAGGTAAATCCTTGAATTTCAGGTATTTTGACTTAGGGACAAAGCATGGACACTATTTAGCAAAAAGGAACAAAGCAACTGAAAGAATGAAGAAAAGAAGGCATGAGAATCGCCTAAACCATTGGGCGAATCACCGAATGGCCTTGGTCTCGCCTAATGTTCTAGTGTGCCAAGCCCTGAAGGAGAAAATCAAGTCGGCAATAGAAAAGAGCAGTCGGTGAATCGCCGTTCCGCGATGCAGTGCCTTATTGCCCAAAGTTACAGGACTTCAAGGATGCTGAAGGCAAAAGCGAAAAGGCGATACCAATGACCAATGGGCGGATCGCTGAGTCGATCGGTGATCCCGACTAACTGCACCGGATGAACCTTCGCAGCACACTTTTTGACAACTATAAATTTTTGTTTAAATTTTTAGCTTAGTATCAGATTTTGTAGGGAATCATATTATTATTCAGTTTTTAAAGTTTAGAACTTAGAACTGAGTTTGAGAGACATTTTTCCTTAGCTTTGAAGATTTCCATTTCTCAAAAATTGGAAGTGGGTATTGAAGATTCTTCATCCTAACCGTTTGTAAAGACAATATTAATCGTACCCAATTGATGGAAACACATTTTGGTATCGATTTATATCTTTTTACTATGTCTAGCTAAAACCCCAATTCTTGTGGTGTGATTATGTGATTATGGGTTGAATTAACGACTGGGTATTACTAATTGATAGTCTATTTGTTGTTTAAAAGTGATTTCGTTCAGTAATTGTGGTTGAATTTAATGGGTTGTAGTTGCAAATACAATCCTAACTTTATGATTTTGGCTTGCTCAAGAGAGAGGTTTTAAAACCAAAATTGTTGAATCGATGATCTGTGGGTATTGGGTTGTCATGGGTTCAACTCGAGAGAGTGAACCCTAAACCCTTTCCTACACATTCAGCTCGAGAGAGTGAATGGACTAAAGCGAAGGTTGTACTTCATCGCCGCTTATTGGTGTTCGAGAGAAACTAATTCGATTCGGGGTAAATTGTTCGAGAGAAAGTTTATCCCCACTAAAGTCTAGCTTAATCACTGATTTGCAGCGGTTTTCTATTAATTGCAATTACCCAAGTTGTTTACCTTAGCCCATAATCCTATCACATCCCAAGAATCCCGTCTCCATATTCTTATTTTCATATTATTTGTTGTTCTTAGTTACTAGTTGACTACAAACCCCTTTTTTTTATAATTGACACTTGTGTAAACCTTTAATTTATCATGTCTTTCTTCATAAAATGTTTTTAGCTATAATTGGCATGAGTATATTTATGCTTTTCTATTGATTCTTGAGTACGAACCACTTCCTTGGGACTCGATCCCAACTCACTAGTTGGGTTATATTACTACTCATGATCGTTGGCACTTGAACTGGAAGTAGTGTCCTGATAGGTGAAATCATGAGCCGCTTCAAGCCGAAAGTGATGAATTCTTTAGTAAAGGCATGTCTTAAGACCACTTAGGACGGGTGGTTTTTCAACTACTATTACAACTCATACAATCTTGAGGAATCGAGACTAGTCTAATAAGTTGCTAGCCCAGTGCTACTCCTCCACAGAAGACTTGCTAGAATAGCTACCACCCTTTCTCTTGACTTTATTTTACCAAAAAAATCTCACGTATGAAACTCGCGAATTAAATATGGATCAATTACACGACTTGTGACATCACCGAAAGGATTAAAATCACATTCGTAGGCCGATAATTTTTTTGGATAGGTCAAATTTATCGATGAAAACTCCTTGTTCAAGTGAGTAAGAATTACGACCTACAATGTGTAGGATTTCAACCACATATCTCCACTAAAATCTCAAGAGCAACGTTTCAAATTGCAACTCAGCAATCTAAGGGTCTAACTCTAGAACTCAACTCCACAGTTCAGTCAAACTGTTCTAACTACTCTTCAAGAAGTCAAACCCGCTTCTTGTTACAAACTTCACCCACACAACTACTCATTTCAATCTAGAAATCATTATAAATCAATAATAAACCTATAAATAAAACGACCCGAACCGTCGTTAATTAGGAAATGAAAAATGTCAGGAAATACTGGGGCCACTGTCCCGCCAGAGTGGGATAGATGCCGCTAGGGCGACAACTCTCTAGCGGGATAAGTATCCTCCAGAGTGGGATGGGCGAGACAGAATGTAAATAACGCGAAGTCTAATTTTCTTCTTTTTCCCAAAATACCTAAAAGATGCGTGAATCACCCCAGAAACCCTCCAAAAGCTGCCTTATCCTTGGGAAGGAAGGAGGAATATATTTCTAGCATAAGGACATCGATAACTTGCAGATCCTTGGCCAACTTAACCGTCTTGTCATCCAAAAACCATAATTAGAGCTAAAATTTTGTGCAGTTGCTTGTCACCCAGGTAGGCTAGGTTTATTTATTGAGTAGTTATAAATCCGTTATTCACTGCATAGTATTTTGGAATTGATGGTAGAATTCATGCGTAGGCTTTTTGTGCACCCAAAAAGGGTTGATTATACGTATATACCTAAGTGTTACATTAGACGTACACTGTAGGAGAAGGCCCTATTTCGTGAATTAGGGTTTGGGAATAGTTGTGATTTCTTATTTTGTGGGATGTTTGTTGATTGGTGGCTATAGGATATGCATGCGTAAGAGTAAAGTGTAACTGTAGAAACGAACCTAATGAATTGATTATGAATGATGCATGCCAGGAACTTGAGTACTTGACTATATGATGTGAGTCTTGTACGTTATGGATGTGATTGTGCTTGTATTATGATGCATGGGATCGGGTGTCACGTACCAACACACTAACTTGCATTTGATCGGGTGCTACGTTCCGACACACTAACTGGGATCGTATGTCAATTATCGACATATATATTATATTGGATCGGGTGCCACGATCCGGTACACTAACAGTTTGGGGTTGGGTTCCATGAGAGGACCATTGACTTGTCATATATGTATATTATTTTGAGAATGTGGAATTGGACATGTTGCATGAAATGATTATTGTATTGTACATTGTGTTCTTATATCCGGGGTTGTGATGTGGTAAGTTAATTGGAGATACATGTTTGCATAATGAATTGTGAATGGTAGAGTCCCAATTTGGGTTGTGGTATGGTAAGGAGGAACTAAGGGTCCCGGTGTTATCTTTGTTATTTAGAATGTGGTCATGGGTATTATTATTGAGGTTTAATGTGGTGTAGTGATAGTGTTAATAGTTGGGTTTTTTCCCGTGAGGGGGTGGTAATATAAACGATAGTAAACCTCGATAGGCGTAATTTGGAGTTATGAGCTAAAGTCAAGAACGAAGCGAGTAAGGGGTTAGAGGTAAGTATACTAGTATGATATTAATATCTAGAATGGTAAGGGCAGGCAAAATATAAAGGTGGAGGCGCGATTAGTCTTATTGCATGTTTCGCCAGTTGATTTCTTTTATTATGTGGTGGTTATTCAGGTTGACCGATGATGCCTACCAGTATGTGTGGTTGTACTGATACTACTCTTGATATGCCTTTGACATAGTCTGGTTGCAGGATCAATGATGTTTCATAGGTGAAGACGAAGGCAATTCTCCAGCAGCTTCTATTTTTCCCTTCCGCATAGTGGGAGCTGTGTCTTTTCCTTACTATGTTTTTTTACTTTGTACTCTTATTATCTCTTGTACCTGTTTAGACTAGATCTCTGGAGTTTTAATTACTTTACGAGTCTTAACTTTGAATTGTTAAAACTCTTACTTTATGAAAATCTCCATGAATTTGTTTTTATCTTAGTTTCCTTAAGTCTTCTGCATGTTTTAAAAATGGTTAGGAATTGAGGGACCTCCTACTTAGGTGTTACAGTAGGTGCCCGCACGACTCGGTGGGTTGGGTCGTGACAAATTGATATAAGAGCCCAGGTTACCGGTCTCCCAATACAAGAATAAAATGTGCACTAGACTTTTGCGGGATTGGTGTGTTGACGTCCCCATCTAATCTTCAGGAAGCTAGGAAGCATTCTAGGAAGTTGTTCCACCTTTTCTATCCTTTCGTACGAGTTGTCGCTTGTGGTATGAGTTGAGTCCAATTGGTATCTCCTGATTCCAATTGGTATCTCGACAAAGTGAATCGGACATTATGGTCACGACTGAAGAGACACGAACAATGTAAATTGGAACTGAGAAGGTTCTAATTGGTATATGGCCCTAGGGGTTGTTTAGTTACATGGATGATGTCATCCATGGAGCGAATTAACTAAAATTTTGGACTAGTTAGTGAGTTGTGACTTGAAACTGTGAATGTTTGCTTCTAATTATCGGAATTAACTGTTGGTGTGAAGAATGTGTTTTCTTGAATGTTATGATACGATTATGTGCACAATAAGTACTTGTCTGAACCTTGATATAGAAGCATGCTTGACTAAATATTCAAAACTCTGCGAGTTGTGACTATTTAGTTTCCTGAACATGTTGTTGGAAAGAAAAGTCATGACTAAGTTCGGTGCAAGGGGTTGAGGTAATCGACGATGTGACTCGTAAAATGAAATATGACTGTGTGTTGCGACTGTTTATAACCGTTTGAGTGTATGGGCATATCCTAGGGATGTGCGTGGTTGTGGTGTTGAATTTTGAAATTCGTATCGTTGGGTTGACTCGGGGTAGACATTGATCATCCTAACTAAGCAGGTTACCCTAAAATGCTTAGTATAGCCTGGGAATCTATGGGAAATTTAGAAAAGAGAAGAACCCAGAAAAGTTGTTGGCAGGGGTTCGGTTTCCGTTAGAGCCATTGGGGCGGGATATTTCCCGCCAAGGCGTGACCGCCAGAGTGGGACAGGACAAGACAGAATCTCAGCCCTGTCTCCCTAGACCCTGAATCGTATCTGAACTAATCCTTGCAATTCAACCAGTATTCATCAGTAATAATCGTAAGTCATAAACCATAGCATTTAAATATCGGATGTGAAAGACAGCAAAAACTAGCATCCATGTGCTTACAAAAAGTATAAGGAAAAACAAAAGGGGAAATGATATATTGTTCATTACATGCCAGCAAGGGTGAAAATTAAGTCAGGACCTCTGGGATTGGGAGGTGTCATCATCAGAATCTAGATCCTTCGGGGGTACCAGGACCTTCACGGCCTCATCCAAAAATGTGTAATTCTAGAAGTCTCCTCTCTTAACTCGGGGAATTTCATGTTCGGGGGCAACACAAGTGAAGATGATCCTCACAACCTTCTATATCCGAACCATCAGGCGATCCCTCTCTAGACCCTTCCTCTTCTCCTGACGCAGCTCGCGGTGGAGTATCTCAACCTCAAGAGCAGTGATGGGTGGAATTGGGGTGGTGTTAGCAAAAGAACGTCCCAATCTCCTCCGGATGGCCGCCAAGTCCTCCTCTACCTGTGCACCCGAGATTGGGTGTTGGGACCGGGTGGGATGGGTGTTGTTGCCTGCACCGTTGTTCCCTCCCTCGTCATCCACCTTCGCAGCTGCCTGACTGCTATTGGCCCTGTCCATCCTCCTTTTTCTTCTAGAGGTGGAACCCTGCCTAACTAAAAGAGGGCAAAGGGGGGATCCATAGGAAATATCTCATCCGTGTCCAAAAGAGGAACTCCCGCCCTCTTGCACAGTGCAGTCACCAGCCTCGGAAAGAATGACTTCTTGTTGCCCCTGTAGAACACCTTCCACTCAGAGATGATATGTGCGCCAACGTTTAGTACGATCCCCTATTTAGCACAAGCCACCTTTTAGCATCCGGTGACCAATCTGTGCTGGTGATGCCCTCGGTGGTAGGCTAGTAAACCATGTCCCGGCGTGCAGGCTTCACTAGTGTATCCCTCAACCTGCCCAAATCCATCTCCCGCATTTTGGCCTCGTACTCTGTGTTTGGGACCTCAAGCACCTCGAGTACATCATTGATGGATGAGCATTGAGGGGAATGTCCACTCCTCGGATGCGAATCGTAGGGTGGGGTTCATCCCAGCGAACAGTCGGTAAGATGGCATAGAACTCCCTCACCCATGTGGAGCAGGCTGTAGGGGAAGCCTCTGTCAGGGGAGCCCATGTGAACTCCATCAGGCGAGCATAGAAGGTAGGTGCCTTCTCCTCCAGGTTCAGTAGATATAAACCTCTCTCACAACAAAATTTGTTCTTCCGGTAGTCGTGGTGCCTGTCCCGACTGGCAGCATCGGGGAAACAAACAAAAGGTAGATTTTCCTCATTAGCACCAGCCATTTAGAGAAGCCTGCAAAAATTGGAAAGTATACGTTAGAACACGATAGGATTAGGCAATATTGGGTTAAAAAGGGAAGAGAATTTTTTTTATCTAGTGGCAAGGGGCTACTGCCCCACTGAGTTCCGCCACAGCGGCTCGAATCTCGCCAGAGCGGGATGAGGGAGGCCGCTACAGCGGGAAGAAGGTCGCCAAAGCGGCCTTCATCTGGGATGAACACCAGGCGCGATCATGGCGCCCTTCGTCCCAAAAACCCCATTTTTCACAGAATTTCAGCACGTCAGAGTATATTAAGTACCTTAGAGCCTAAATATGCAATTATTTTGGCAAAATAACCCCTAAATAGTGGCCGAATCCAAGTTTTCCCTCAAGAGACTTTAAAACTTCCCCCACCCATTTTGGTATCGATTCGACCATATTTTTACAAAATCCTTACGCCCACGACGTCGTGGAGACGTTGGGGAAGTAAGAAAAGCGTCCATGCTACGTTTTTCTACCAAACTAGCAACCTGAGTTCATTTTTGAATAACGACTCAAAACCCATTTAAATTCTATCAGTTAATTGTCATGAAATCGTAGTTAAGTAAGTATTGAAGTAAAGAGCGTAAGAAACAAGAAATTTACCTAGATTTTGACGTTCGAAGGAGAGTGATTGAGAGGATTCAGAGAGTTTTGAGTGAGAAGGGGTGAAAATGAGGAAATCATTCCTCATTCTCCCCTATGTTGTTTACGATCTCTCGCTACAGTGGGAGGTTGATTTGACGTGTTCGGGCGCTTCCTCCAATACTAAGCATCCACATTCATTCAATAGTAATATAACCCAACTAGTGAGTTGGGGTCGAGTCCCAAGGGAGCGGTTTGTAATTGAGAATCAATAGAAAAGCATAAATATGCTCAAGTCAATCATAGCTAAAAACATTTACGAAGAAAAACATATCAAATTAAAGGGTGACACAAGTGTCAAATATCAAGGGGGTTTTGTAATCAATTATCAACTAAAACGACAACTAAATACAAAAATACAAGTATGGAGACGGGATTCTTGGGATATGATAGGAATATGGGCTAAAATAAATAACCGGGTAAATGCTATTGATAGTAAATCGTTGTAAATTGGTAACTAAGCTAGACTTTAGTGGGGGTAAATTCTCTCTCGAACAATTTACCCCGAATCAAATATGTTTCTCTCGAACAGCAATAAGTGCCAATGAAGCATAACCTTTGCCTTAGTCCATTCACTCTCTCGAGCTGAATGTGTGGGAAAGGGTTTAGGATTCACTCTCTCGAGTTGAACCCACGACAACCCAATAACCACAAACTATCGATTCAGTAGTTTTGGTTTTAAAACCTCTCTCTTAAGCAAGTCAAAAATACGAAGATAAAATTGTATTTGCAACTACAACCCCATTAAATTCAAACACAACTACTGAATGAAATCACCTTTAAACAACAAATTAACTATCTATAAGCAATACCCAACAGTAAATTCAACCCATACTCACATAATCACACCCCAAGAATTGGGATTTTAGCTAGACATAGTAAAGACATATAAATCGATACCAAAAAGTGTTTCCATCAAATGAGTACGATAGATATTGTCTTTACACACGTCTAAGATGAAGAATGTTCAATACCCACTTCCAAATGCTTAGAAATAGAAATCTTATAATTTTCAAAGCTAAGGAACAAGGTCTCCAAAACTCTAAGTTCTAAGAACTGAAAATAAAATTTGATACTAGTTGCATACAAAATCTTATACAAAGCTAAAAATTCAGACAAGTATTTTTAGTTGTCAAAAAGTGTGCTGCGAAGGACCACTCCATGCAGTTAGTCGGGATCGCCGATCCACTCGGCGATCCGCCCTTTGGTCTATTTCATCACCTTTCTACATTGGCCTTCAGCAAATTCAAGTTCTGTAACGTTGGGCAATGGAGTACTGCATCGTGGAATCGTTCGGCGACTCGCCCACTGCTCCTTTATCTCACCAATCTGATTTTCTCCTTCAGAGCTTGGCACACTGGAACATTAGGCGATACCATGGCCATTCGGTGACTCGCCTAATAGTTTAGGCCATCATAAGATCGTCTTTTCTTCGTTCTTTTCAGTTGCCTTGTTCCTTTCCGCCTAATAGTGTTCATGCTTTGTCTCTAACTCCAAATACCTGAAACTCAAGGATTTTCATCAGTTATTGAGACAAAATATGCATTCAAGGACACTAAATCTATTAAAATTAAGCCCTAAATGAGTCCAAATAGTGGATTCATCAACACCCCCAACTTGAACTTTTGCTTGTCCTCAAGTAAAACTCAAGTTTAGCAGTTCAAAAAGGATGTCTCAAACAGTGCTACACAAGACTCAATCATGAATGCTCACAAAAAGACTCAACTTACTCATACAAGGATCACATGTGCACTCAAAGTTTCAAGTTGTGACTCACCATTATCAAAGAATCTCAAGCTCACAATACTTGCTTCAAATGCAAGTTCAAGCTCAACAAAGGAAATCGAATGCCCTCACACAAAGAATGAATCCATATTCACACACAATGGTTCAACATTTTAAAGTTTCGGAATCAAATGCAATGCTCACACTCACAAAGATGAACACAATGTATGATTTCACCCATAGGTTTGCCCGTATTTCCAACCAACATTTGTTTCAGCTCACTCAAGATCAAAAAGGTCTTTTCAAGGCTTGTAACGGGGCTCAGTGCAAAGGTATGGTCATTTAGGTTCAATGGCTATATTCCTCATGAAATGCGGTGTGAACAACATTTCCTTTCCTTTTCTTCATCATTTTTCATTTGTGCTTACAAGTCATCATATTATTCACTTTCCATGGACTGTTGGAAATCCCATTTCTTTTTGTATTTTCACAACTTTATTCCACGATTTTTTCATTCTTTTTCTTTTTCATTCTTTTCTTCTCTTTTTTTTTTGTATGGAGTGGTTCCATTCTTTCACAACATGGGTAAAAGGGGACTTTCTTGCACGTCTTGATTTACCTTCTCTTTTCTCCACTCCTCCAACTTAGGCTTTTGGCCTAAGTTGGCTATTTAACCAAACCACAAATCATGAGGATTATGGGTAATGGATCAATCAAAGGTCACAATGTTATCAAGTTTCTTCCAAGAAAAGGTTAAGGCTCAAAGGGTGATCAAAAGATGTTCACACACTCACAAGGTAATCCACAAAAGAGGTATAATGTCAAATTGGTTCACACTCTTTAAAGTTGCCTAAGATTATCTCAAGAAATTGCATCACTTAGTCAACCGGACCAACAGGGCAAATTCTAGGTGTCATCACACATGGTTCACGGTAAGCTCATCACACAAGGCATTGACACCAATGTCAAACAAGACTTCACACTTTTGCTATTGTGTAATGTTCATCACAAGAGACTCAATTCGATATTTGGCTAGTCACAACGAGATGCAAAGTGTTCACATATTGTCTATGCAACTTCAATTGGCCTTGTCGTAGCCGCGCATTCATTTTTGTTCGATTATGAGCACTATTTGAGTCATCTATATTGATCAAAACTGGTACTCAAATTTGCATGAGAACAACCACATTCAACACATACAAGAGGTGGCAAAATTTTTTGGAAGGGTCAAAAATCATTTACTATTAAAAGCAAGGAGGCACAAGCTCAAGTATCCACAAAAGCAGTGTAAATCACATTTTTTAGCTTAAAGACCAAATATAAACAAAACAAGAATTACGAATGTCACACATAAGGTGAGTCTCACCCCACCACAAATAAAAACACTTGTCCTCAAATGCAAACAAAAATATAATATTCACCAGTCAAAATAAAAGTAAGACAGAGAAGGAGGTAAATAGGGGATCCTATCTAAGTAGTCGCTCCATTTGTCTGGGCATCAGTGCCCGGTGCATCAGTCTGGTCTCAGGCCTCAGTACCCGAGATTTCCTCAGAAGGAACAGCAGTATCAGACCCACTACGAGCTGCCATAGAAGTCTCGGTCAGTGATGTCTGGATCACTGACTGTATGATCATCTCCTCAAGATTCAGAAAATCGCCATATATTCTCTCCTCTCAAATACTGAAGACCATGAAGTTGGAGTAGAAAAAGATGCCTCAGTATGTATCGAATCAACGTTCACATCCGGGGATGTATCCACTGGAGCTGCCCTCCTCCTGTCAGTCTCTTCTCTAGTATACTCGGCCTCAATGCGTCGGATGTCAGTGGAGGAGGACGGGGTAATATAAAGATCTCTAGCAGCATCTCGGGGTAGTCCATCACGCCGGCACAATTTTGTGATCAGTACTGGGAAGGGAAAAGAGGTCTGCCTCTTCTTGGCTCTCATGGCCATCTCCTGCTCTATGATAAGGCCCAAGTTGAGCCGCCTATTCGATAAGATAGACCTCAAGCAGGCTTCCTTTGCATGTCGGAGGATAGATTCATTCTGTGAAGGCATAAGTGAACTACTGATGAATCAGAACCAATAACGGGCAGCTATATTCAAATCCTTCTTTTTGATCTCGACTCCCGCCTCAATAAACCTAGGAGTGGTACAAGAAATAAGGGGGGCAAGCCAACCCTTTAGATCCTCCAAAGTTTGTGTCGTAGGCAAACCTTCATATGAGAGTGCAGTCCCTGGAGGCCTATCTAATACAACATTAATGTACTCCTCACTGCAGCTCACTTCTACACCTAAAACAGTGATCGACTTAACCGGTCTGAACTCTCTGGCCTTCTTTTTACTCTTCGGCACTAGTTCACCATATGCTGGGTAGAACTCACGGACCCATGAAGGAATATACGGACCTTGGGGCTTGGTGAAAATCTGGAACTGGTGCCGTTGTAATAACTCTACTACACTGGAGTACTTTCCCTCCAGACCCTCTGTAGAGAGCAACTTCTCCTTGAGGATGGTTCGCAAATTATCTCCTTTCAACCTGTTGAGGAGTCTAGGTGGAGGAACAACTGGTGGCACAGGAGCCACAGGAGGTGCAGGAGTTAGCACTAATTCTACTGGTGTGGAAGCAGAAGGGACTCTGGTAGATGTGGGGTGAGATCTAGCTCGAAGCTCAAACTGTCGGGACTGTAGAGGCTGGTCATCATCAGGCTCAGATAGAGTAATCTAGGAGCCAGTAGTAGCCCTGTCAGACCTGGGTCTCTTGTCTTTCCCTTTTTCACCTGGTGGAGGTTCTTGTCTTCCTCTTCTTGAAGAATTCGATCCCCCTCATTGATTGTGATACCCCGTGTTCTTTTTCCGGGTGGCATGTCTATGTTTGTCCTCACCATACCTACAAAACATCAAGAAAAAATTAAAAATAACTTAATCAAATTCATAGAAACACAGTTGCAGAAAAACTGGTCGAACAAGTCGACGAGTCGCCGAATCATTTTGGCGAGCTGGATCGGGCTCGTCGAAAGGATTGGCACATAAGTTACGGCAAGTCGGCAATGGGAAAATCCTTTCGGTGAATTGCCGAAAACATTCGGTGAGCAAGGTTCAGCTCGCCGAAAGTTAAAGTGCAAAAAGGGTTTTGGAATGCAAACAAAAGGCGATCAAGAAATATTTCGACGAGTGAAAAATTGCCTTCGGCGACCTTAGGCCTCTCGCTGAAAGTTACAGAGCCCAACATCAATTAAAGCATAAAATTAACGGCGAGATGGAGAACTTTGGCGAACCGCCGAGTGGTTCGGCGAGCTCGACCCAGGTCGCCAAATGACCCTACATGCCTAGTTTTAAACCAATTTATCGAATTCAACCCCGCAACTCCCAAAAACAAAATAAAAATATGCACTAGTAAAATTAAGACTAGACCCATAGCACCCATTATCCCAGGATACTCAGACTTCTCTCAGTTTTGCCAAATTTGGCCATTTGATGACATTTTCCCTTAAGAACGATGTTACCCGCTCTATCATTAGGCAAATTACATTGTTGGACACAAATACGAGCTACTTAGATATCACCCAACTAAACCCAACGACATGCAAGCACAACTCCATAAGATTTAACCAATTTCAACGCATAAGAACACGGGAAATCGACATTATAAGCATTACGGGCAAGATTAATAATTCAATCAGGAATTCAAACATATTAATCCTATCAGAGAGGCCCAGCACATATCAATAACATAATATTGCTTGCATAAGAGTAAAAATTACTAAAAATAAATTTGGGGTTCAGAAAACCAACCTTAGTTGCCGATTAATAAAAACTAAAAAGCTAGGCTGCAATGTAATCCAAATCCAAGCACCAATTGATCAACTAATACTTATAGAGTTCGGAAATATCAAAAATACTAAATAGGTGCCAGTTTGGAAAGATGAAAAATGAGGGAAAATGAAAGAGTTTGAAATTTAAAAATTTGGCCCTTTAATAAACCTTCCAGTTCTCCCCCATTCAGCGACGTTAGACGTGATCTCCAACCCACTCAGCGACATGCCGAGTGGTCACTTACCTCGCCGAGTTTTATAGGACCCTCAGTTGGTGTGGGGATCAAAACGGCAAACAAGATCGAGATCACCGACTTGATCGGTGAATCGCCAAAAATTTCCTGGGCTCGCCGAGTTTCACAGACTCTAGTTTAAAGTTGTCTTGAGTCTAATGGCGGTCTAGGTTGGGGTAGGCAACCTCTTCGGTGTTTTTCCGACTGGACTTTAGCTCCCCAATCTGCACTTTTCAAATAATTCTCACACTTTAACCTGCACAATCAACACACCATTATTCTAAAATAACAATTTAAAGTGACAAAATCTTGGGTTGCCTCCCAAGCAGCGCCTTAGTTAATGTCGCGGCACGACGCAAGTCCACCTTTAACCTTCATTCTTGAGGTTGGCCATAGTATCATAAGGCAAACCCTCTTTAGACTGTGAGTAGACATACGACAACACTTTGTCTATTTAGGCGTCTTCAAACTGATTAATCATGGAATGAGAGGTTATCATTAGATTAATCAGTAGGACATTTTCTTTCAGTTCATTCAACACTCTATCTTATTCTTCGATTTTGTGTAGAATGAGTGAGAGAGCCTCTTGATTTTGTTCACTCTCCTGCTACTTTATTTTTTGACACTCACGATGAGGAAGGTACTTGTCCTTCTTGTTTGATCTTGCCTCTAACTTCATAACTTTCTTAGACAAGACATCCAACTGCATCAACAATGTTGCCCATTCTCGGTCTTTCTCTGTTTCCTTGTTGGTTTTAACCATACCATCAAGGAGTTGGGCTACTACTTCATAAGGTTGTTGGATCAAACAACCTGCAAATAGTGCATCAGAAGTGCTTATATTTTCCGAACCAAGACCTCTATAGAAGCACTCTAGTAGCAATTCATCTGGCATTCCATGAGATGGGCACTGCTGCAGTATTGCTTTAAATCTCGACCACATCTCATGGATAGTCTCACCTCCCAATTGTTTAAATATTAGGAGGTTATCCCTAAGATCAACAGTCTCCAAAGAGGATGGTCATTTTGGTAACAATTGTCACCATTCACACTCATTCTTCCTGTTTTCACACAAACAAGCAAAACAAAACTAAAAAATTAAGTAAAACTATAACTAACAAAAACAAAATTCAACTTAACTAAAAATTCTCAAGTAACACCACTCCCCGACAGCGGCGCCATTTTTGATTTGACGTATTCGAGCGTTACATCCAATACTAAGCGTCCACGGTCGTTCAATAGTAATATAACCTAACTAGTGAGTTGGGGTCGAGTCCCAAGGGAGTGGTTCGTAATTGAGAATCAATACAAAAGCATAAATATGCTCAAGTCAATCATAGCTAAGAACATTTACGAAGAAAAACATATCAAATTAAAGGGTGACACAAGTGTCAAATAAGAAGGGGGTTTTGTAATCTATTATCAACTAAAACAACAACTAAAAATGAAAATACAATTATGGAGACTGGATTCTTGGGATGTGATAGGAATATGGGATAAAATAAACAACCGGGTAAATCTATTGATAGTAAATCGCTGTAAATTGGTAACTAAGCTAGACTTTAGTGGGGGTAAATTTTCTCTCGAACAATTTACCCCAAATCAAATTGATTTCTCTCGAACACCAACAACCGGCAATGAAGCACAGCATTCGCCTTAGTCCATTCACTCTCTCGAGCTGAATGTGTAGGAGAGGGTTTAGGATTAACTCTCTCAAGCTGAATCCACGACAACCCAATAACCACAGACTATCGATTTAGTAGTTTCGGTTTTAAAACCTCTCTCTCGAGCAAGTCAAAAAGACGAAGATAAAATTGTATTCGCAACTACAACCCCATTAAATTCAAACACAACTACTGAACAAAATCACCTTTAAACAGCAAATTAACTATCTATTAGCAATACCCAGTAGTAAATTCAACCCATACTCACATAATCACACCCCAAGAATTGGGGTTTTAGCTAGACAGAGTAAAGAGATAGAAATCGATACCAAAAAGTGTTTCCATAAAATGGGTACAATAGATATTGTCTTTACGCACGTCTAAGATGAAGAATCTTCAATACCCACTTCCAATTGCTTAGAAATAGAAACCTTCAAATCTTCAAAGCTAAGGAACAAGGTCTCCAAAACTCTAAGTTCTAAGAACCGAAAATAAAATTTGATACTAGTTGCATACAAAATCTCACACTAAGCTAAAAATCCAAACAAGAATTTATAGTTGTCAAAAAGTGTGTTGTGAAGGACCACTCGACGCAGTTAGTCGGGATCACCGATCCACTCGGCGATCCTCCCTTTGGTCTGGTTCATCGCCTTTCTGCATTGGCCTTCAGCAAATTCAAGTTTTGTAACATTGGGCGATGGAGTACTGCATCGCGGAATCATTCGACGACTCGCCCACTTCTCTTTTATCTCGCCGACTAGATTTTCTCCTTCAGAGCTTGGCACACTGGAACATTAGAAAAGACCATGGCCATTCGGCGACTCGCCTAATGGTTTAGTCGACCGTCAGGCCGTATTTTCTTTGTTCTTTTCAACTGCCTTGTTCCTTTCTGCCCAATAGTGTCCATGCTTTGTCTCTAACTCCAAATACCTGAAACTCAAGGATTTTCATCAGTTATTGAGACAAAATATGCACTCGAGGACACTAAATCTATTAAAATTAAGCCCTAAATGAGTCCAAATCGTGGACTCGTCAACACCCCCAACTTAAACTTTTGCTTGTCCTCAAGTAAAACTCAAGTTCAGCATTTCAAAAAGGATGTATCAAAGAGTGCTACACAAGACTCAATCATGAATGCACACAAAAAGACTCAACTTACTCATGCAAGGATCACATGTGCACTCAAAGTTTCAAGTTGTGACTCACCATTATCAAAGAATCTCAAGCTCACAATACTTGCTTCAAATGCAAGTTCAAGCTCAACAAAGGAAATCGAATGCCCTCTGTAACGACTCGGAAAATGATAGGTTAAGCAAGAGCCTATGACTTTGTGTTGACTTTATAATGAGGTTCTATGAGGGGTTTTTATGTAATTTCATTTTAATTGGGTTACATCCGACAATTTAAAATGATTATGAAGAAGCTTGAAATTGGAAGTAGTCACTTTTGGAAAA